>PVLD010005120.1:0-11849 GCA_004027595.1 Dinomys branickii | reverse complement strand
TAGCAAATCATAAAGGAAATAATACACCATGATCAAGTTGGATTCATACCAGGAGTGCAGGGATGGTTCAATATATGCAAATAAATTGATGTAATACACCATATCAATAAAGCCAAACACAAAAACCACATGATCATCTCAATAGAAGCAGAACTAAAAAACAGTCCAACATGCATTCATGTTTAAAACCCTAAAGAAAATAGGAAGAGATGGCCTTTACCTCAATGTGATCAAAGCCATCTATGACAAAGCAACAGCCAACATCATACTAAATGGACAAAAACTAAAAGCTTTCACTATAAATCCAGGAACAAGACAAGGATGTCTTCTGTCACCACTCCTACTCAACCTAGTTATGGAAGCATTAGCCAGAGCAATTAGACAAGAGAGAGAAATAAAAGGAATAATGATAGGAAAGGAAGAAGTGAAATTATCAGTATTTGCAGATAACATGATACTTTACATAATACTTTGGAAGACCCCAAAAACTCAACCAGGAGCCTCCTTGAATTAATCAACAAATTCAGTAGTGTAGCTGGATACAAAGGCAACACTCAAAAATCAATAGCTTTCCTGTACACAAACAACAAACAGACTGAGAGAGAAATCAAGGAAACCATACCTTTCACAGTGGCATCCAAGAAATTGAAATATTTAGTAATTAATCTAACAAAAGAAGTAAAAGATCTATTCAAGGAAAACTACAGTACTCTGAAAAAAGAGATTGAAGAGGACTTCAGGAAATGGAAAAATATTCCTTGCTCATGGTTAGGAAGAACCAACATTGTGAAAATGTCCATACTACCAAAATTGTGGTACAGATTCAATGCAATTCCCATTAAAATACCATTATCATATCTCACAGATCTAGAGAAAACATTCCTTAAATTCATCTAGAACCAGAAGAGAGCCAGAATAGCAAAAGCAATTCTGGGCAACAAAGACAAGTCAGGTGGAATCACAATCCCTGAGCTGAAATTATACTACAAAGCTATGGTAATAAAATCAACCTGGTACTGGCTAAAACAGACCTGCGGATCAATGGAACAAACTGGAAGATGCAGCCACAACCCCAAACATACTCAGCTACCTAATCTTTGATAAAGGGGCCAAACAACCTCACTGGAAAAAAGATAGCCTCTTTAATGAATGGTGCTGGAAAAAGTGGCTTGCCACTTGCTGAAGACTGAAAATAGACCCAAGTCTAGCACCATGCACCAAACTCAAGTCAAAATGGATCACAGACCTCAATATTAAAACAGAAACACTAAATCTATTGGAACAGAAAGTTGAGGACATAGGGATAGGCAGAGAGTTCATGAACAAAAACCAAATCACAAGGGAAATACTTCAAGAATCTACAACTGGGACCTCATTCTACTGAAGAATTTTTGCACATCTAAAGAAATTACCAGCAGAGCAAAAAGAAAACCCACAAATTGGGAAAATATCTTAGCTGGCTGTCCCTCAGACAAAGGTCTTCTATCTAGAACATACAAAGAATTAAAAAACATGAACCTCCCCAAATTCAAAGACCCAATCCAGAAATGGGCATCTGAGATGAATACATTCTTCTCAGATAGAGAAATACAAATGGCAAATAGATGTATGAGAAAATATTCAACATTATTAGTCATTCAAGAAATGCAAATTAAAACAACACTGAGATTTCATCTCAGCCCAGTAAGAATGGCTATCATTAAGAAATCAAGCAATAACAAATACTGGCAAGGCCGTGGAGAAATATGAACTCTTCTCCACTGCTGGTGGAAATGCAGACTGGTGAAACCACTGTGGAAATCAGAGGTTCCCCAGTAAATTAGGTCTGGAGGTCCCATTTAACGCAGGTATTCCACTTCTAGGTATTTTCCCAGAAGATCTGAAAACATCATAGCACAGCCATATGTGTGCACCCATATTTATAGCAGTGCAATTTGTAATAGCTAAATCGTGGAAGCAACCCAAGTGTCCATCCACTGAGGACTGCATAAAAAAATTGTGGCGTTTTTATATAATGGAATATTACTCAGCTATAAAGAAAGACAAACTTGAGGCCTATATAGGTAAATAGTTGCAACTAGAGACCATACTTATAAGTGAAATAAATCAGATGTGCATGTGTAAGTACACTGGTGTAAGTGTGCATGTGTATCACTGTTGTAAGAACCTGAAAGTGTGAATACAAATTAGGAGGTATGATAAACATTATGAAATGAAAGGAAACTGCTCAAAAGTAAAAAGCAACTGGGATGAGGGGAAAGAGACGAGGAAGAAAGGGATAATTATGCATGTATGTATCTGCAGGGTAGCTAACAGTTGTAATACTGACTTCTGTCTCTTTATTTTAAGGAACAGTTAATGATTAGTTGTTTGATCCATCTTGTATATCTATATTTGTTTTCTTGTGTGTACACTTTGAAGTTCTCAATATGTAATACAACCATTGTTAATTCCCTGTCACCTTGTGTGCAATTCAGTTTTGCTTTTACTATTCCTGTGCTACTTTGTAAGTGGCTGTCTGTTTGTTAACATGTTTTCATTCTTTTATTTTTAAAATTAAAAAAAAAAAAGAAAAATGAAATTCCATTTGACTTAGCTATTCCCCCTTCAGGTGTCTCCTTGAAAGAGTTTTTTTAAAAGCATCATATTACAGTGATACATGTATACTCATCTCTTTAGCAGCACAGCTCATAATAGCTAAATGAATGGATAAAAGAAATTGTGGTATTTATATACAATGGAGTACCACTCTGTCATAAAGAAAGATCAACTTGAGTCATTTGCGGGAAAATGGATGCAACCTGAGATCATCATATTAGGTGAAATAAAACAGACACATACCCTTAATTATCACATGGTTTCTCTTATCAGAGAAACTGAACATATAAATAAAGAATAAAATAAAAGATAGTAGGAAATAGGGAGAAAGATACTTTACACAAAGGGAGGGCACCGAGGGGTGGAGGAAGGAGTAGAGGGGAAGGAGATAAAGATTAATTAAGACGTGTTGTGTGCTTGCGCCAATGCCACAGGAGGAAGGTAGTCATTCTGTACTGTGCCGCAAGGTACAGTACTAATTTTTAAAGAAACTAAAAGAAGTATACGGTATGTTTATATAAATACATATGTTACAGCTATGTTTGTGAGAACACAGGGGAAATTATTTAAGGTTCCGCACCAGCTAGTATTCCCAAGGCGATAGCATTGAAAAGAGAAAGAGAAGAATAAAAGAAGAAAGGGTACCCTCGTATGCTGCTGTACTCCATGGCCTGCCTCAGTGAGTATGTATCACTGATACTTTTAAACATGCACATAAAAACTAAATTTCAAAAAATAAACTCTGACACTCTGGATCCAAATCCCCTTACATAGAAGAGTGCAATCCGAAATGTTTTTTAGAAGTACCAGAAACTAGGAAATGTATATGTCATTTTACTTTATCTTCAAAAAAGGCAAAGGTTCAATACTGTTAGTTTAGAGGACTCTGTCCCTTTCTTTCAAGTTATCGATGACTTGTATGTAAACCGAATTTCTCTCCTCCATCCAAACCCAAGGATGTATTCATAAGTCTGAAGTCTCATCTTGTAAGCCAAGGAGAGTGAAAGGCAGAAGCCCTCCATAGGCTGCCCCATCTCTCCTCGCTGGCCTCTTCCCTATCTTGGCCATCTTGTTTTCTCTCTGGAGAGGGTCAAAGCTCTCAAGAGCCACAAGAAACTTTCCCAGGTGAAAATGTATCTCAATTGCCCAATTGCCCACTGATTACAGGAGTTCTTCCTTGAGAGCTTTCCATTCCTTTTGTTGAAGTCTTTTCTTCCTCCTCTTTAAAAAGAAAATGCCTCTTGATGAGGCTGTATACCAGGACCAAGGGCAATTGGCACCTGTCTGAGAATGAGTTTGCCTGATTCTTCCTCTCAATAGGATTTAATAAGAGAGAAAGGCCTGAGAGCTTCCTCCAATAGAGGAGGACGTAAGACAGCACTCCAGGAAGAGATTATGGGCCAAGGAGAAGAAAACCTTGCTTAAATCACTGTTTTGCCTGAGGCAAAACAACTTTCCTTCCTTGACACAGCCCTGTTTTGTAGGAGTAGAGAAGTGGGGTGCATAAGAGAAGAGAGGGCCCCTCATGATTCACTGACCACTGATGGGTTTGGGTGCTGTGGGACAACTGTCTACATAGCCAAAGGCCATCCTGCCCTTCCGTGCCCCTACCCCCATCCTCTACCCCCACTTTACATCCTTCGTGGAAAGAGATAAGGTGTGTAAAAGTAAATAAACATAATTCAGGTGCAGCCAAGTTTCTTGACCACTTTCTGCAAAAATCCTTTTAAACGCTAACCCGAGCATAGTAACACCTCTCCAAACTTCAAGAGATTAAAAAGATGACATACATCCAGCTCAGCCCCTGTCCCTCAGTAGAAATCAGCACCCTTCTCAATGACCAGAGGAATGTCTGGGCTGTTCAAGGGAAGGCCAGGGCCCAAGAGAGCTGCCCTCTTCCTCTACTGAGGCCAGAGTATTTCTGGATGCACAATCCATGTTAATTTACGTAACCTCTTGCCTATTCCCTGCTTACTCTGGGGTAAATAGATGACTTCAGCCGTCAGCACTGACACTCCAGACTTGCCGTGAGTGCCAGGAATATGTATCAAAGAAAGAAGAGAGGAAAAAGAAATAAAGGGGTGGTGTGAGGCAGGAAGGGGAGGGATAAAGTTGGGTTGTCACACAAGCTGTGCAAGCTAATTCTTCTGACGACTTGACGCGCGCTTCCATAGTACGGGCTGGAGGGGCCACGGCCCAGGCTATGGGGCGGGGCACTGAGGGGCTCCAGTACATTTAAACAGGTTCTCTCTGCTTGCTGTTTGCCTTTTGCCATGAGTGTTGGCTGACAGTAAACCAAGGAAGTGCTTCTTGTTTCCTGTTAGATGACTCCTTCCCTTCCGCATGAGTATCACGAGACCTCTATGTTGCGCAGAAGATATTACTCTACGCCTGTCTGGGGTTATTTTAAAAACCTCTATCCAGGCATGAGTCAGACTGAGAATGAAGAACTCAGCCTGCTGGGGAGAAAAAAAAAAAACAATTACAAACTGAAAGAAGGAAGAACTACCATATCTTCAATCCACCTGCCAAAAAAATCAGCTTTTTGACTTTCCTTGTTGGGGGTTTGGAAAAGTAGAAAAGAGAATTGAAAAGTGTACACTAATGTTTCCTATGTTGACTTTGCCTCTTTTGTATTATGTAGATTTTATCCTTTCTTGTGCTCATCTTTGCTTTTGCTCTCTCTCATTCATCAAGGGTCTCTCCTTATCAGTTCCAGCAAGACACATCCGCGTGTGCGCGCACACACACACACACACACACACACACACACACACACACACACCTCTGGCTCTCACACTGTTTCTCTTTGCAGCAAAAACTCTGGCAAAAGTGTGCCATCCCCACCCCGTCTCCTCTTCTTCAAGTACCGTTCACTCTTCCATCTACTATGGTGACAGGTCACACTCTCTTCTCCTTTCATTCTTCTTTATTTTGTTCTTTCTTTGATGCATGTTCTTGGCACTCCCAGAAAGAATGGGGTGATGGTGCTTGTGGCTAATGTCATCCTATTTATATCTCATTCATTGCAGGGCTTTGAAAATATAATCATGTTCACAATTCCCAAATCTACACACAACATTGTTAACTTGCATTTCATAGCTACTTCAAGGGTACCATAGCTCAAAACGTGTCCCTGAGTTTTCCTGTCCCCTCATCCACTGACCGCCGTCCCCAGCCAAACTCTTTCAAGTCATCACTCTCCATCTGAGCAAATGCCAGCAGCAGAAACGGGAGTCATACGTGACCCGGCCCTTCCCAGATGCACATTCACACTCACAGGAGAGATAATTTCAAAATCATCCACACATCTTCAAAGTCCCTCCTCCAGATCTCGGATCTCATTTGCCACCTTTTCTTCATCTTCCCTTACACCGAGCTAACCTGACACCATCCTCTCACTCAGACTGTGGACTATTAAAACAGTCCACAAAGAGGTCTCCCATTTCCCTTTCTGCTCTCCTATCCTGTCTCCAAAAGGGGGCAGAAGGATCTTTTAAAATGCAGATCATACTTATACCCACTCCAGGTTTTACTTTGCTTTGAAAGAGTGCAAACTGTCACTGTGACTGAATGCCCTTCTCTGCCTGCCTTTCCAGTGGCATCTGAAGACGCTTTCTCTGTCCCCCACCATTGCCCACACTGTCCCCTTAAAAATCCCTAGAAAGTTCTAACCTCTTGCACCTTGGAACCTTTGCATTGTGGAAGGGCCTCTCCCCAGGTCTGAATGCCGTGCCCTGAATCTTCTTATGGCTGGCTGCATCTCTACTCCTAGATCCAGTTTAAGGTCAGTCGCTTAAGCCATTTGACTTAGTCCACCCCGCTCCTGCCATTCTTTATCCCAGAACTTGATTACTTTTACAGCATTCGTGAGCGCCCATATTATAATACTGTGGTTGCCAGCCCCTAAGAGCAACCCAGCGCTCCCTGCTGCTTCTGTCATGTCTTCCCGCACTGCCAGGGCAGGCTGCACACCCTGCAGACTACCGCAGGCACGATGACACACTCCCTCTGAGCCAGGTGACAAGGACCGCAGCTTCTGCCTCGCTCATTCTCCTTCCCTCTCTCTCCCTCTGAGATAATTCTCTCCAGTAAAACCTGGGTGCCATGTGAGGCACCCCAAGGAGAGCCCCTGTGTGAAGCATGAAAGCCTCCTGCCGGTAGCTATTCATGAGGGGAAAGTGGACCCTGAAGCCCACTCAGAGCTGGGACAACCACAGCCACCACACTACAGTGTCTATGAGATGACGGTGCCTCACCCGGGTTCCTGACCCTCTGAAGCTCTCTTAAATGAGAAATGCTTGCTGGTGTAAGGTGCTACATACTTGGATGACTGCAACTTTACAAAAGAATTTATTTATGTAATTCATATATAGTGTATAAATTTATATATATAATATATATTTTAATTTACCCTTTTAGTGTCTCTTTTTCCCATTACAAGTTCTAACTCATTCACTCATGTATCATCAGTGCCTAGAACTTTTCCTACCACCCAGTGGCCCCTCAGGAGATACTGACAGAATGAGTGTTTAAAACATGTTACTATTTGTGACATCAATAAAATATTAACGTATTGCTGCACCACCTAAAAGTACTTGCATCATCTCAGACAGTCCCACAAACACCACTAAACCAGATATCCTGTTTCATAATGAAAAACGTGAGGGCCAAGATGTGATTGCTTATAGCTACCCTCCTGCCGGGTCACGGAGTTCATTTCCAACCCGAGGCCTCAGTACTTTTCTCGGACACACACCGACCTCTGTGCGGTCACCCACAGCACTCGAGCTCCATCTCTCAGGTTCGTGTGTCTGCAGGAAACCTGGCGCACACTGATGTCCCGAGGCAGCTACCTTCTGCCTCTCTGCCATGTTACTGACCCCAGCTGTGCAGAAAGATGCCTGCTGGAGAAGCACAGAACTCTCCATTCCTTTCTGAGATGGGGAGGAAACTCTACTGCATGGCTTTTCTCTCCCCTTCCCCAAACCATAAAAGGAAACAAAACCATGCTTAAGAGTCCACAGGACTCAATATTAAATATACTACCAACTTTCAAACCCTCAGAGGACTTTTAAAAGCAGATATTTTCTCCAATCCCCAGACAAACATTAAACTGAATTACAGCACTTTCTTGCTTATCTGAGTTGCTGAACAGATGCTCAGAGTTCTCACCCTTACACAAGTGGGTCCAGCCCAGGACAGGTGAACAGTGGCACATGTTTTGCTGAAACCAAGACCTAGTGATGCAGAGAAGAGTTCACTTTCAACTAAGTTAGAATGTTTTTTTTTTTTTGCCATCCTTAAGCCAGCCAAAATGCAACCACAAGAGATGAAAAGGATGAAAATATGTATTTTAATTAATTTCCTTTAAAATTGATTTTGAAAAAATAATTATTTTTCATATTACTGTAAGAAAAATCTGTCCCAAGGAATTATTTTAATCAAAACAAAATTACAGGGAACGGGTGAGCCGAGTGAACACCGCAGCAGGATTTCTGAGTCGGGAAGAAGCTCGACCCAGGGAGATACATCTGAGCGGCATTCCTGTCTGCACTATCCCAGAGTGAGTTGATTGGGTGCCCTGACTGGTTTTAACTGAGTTGGGAAGAAGCTCCGCCCAGCGAGGGACATCCAAGCAGCTTTACTGACTGCAGGATCCCCAGGTCGGAAGAGCTGGCTGGGCGCCCTGACGGGATTTGTAAGGGGAGGAGGAGCTCCACCAAGGGAGGAACACCTGAGTGGCCCCCTGCCTGCAAGGTCCCTGGGGCAGTGAGCTGTTTCTGCGCCCCAGCCAGGTCTTGGGGTAGGGAGTAGAAGCGGAAATCTCAGCAGACAGCTTAAGGGACATTCTCCCAAAGAGAAGGAATCACTGGAGCAGCCTCTGCAGCAGACCTTTGCCTGCTGAACTGCCTGGGGAATTTATAGCTCCACATTTTGAATCTGATACCCAAAAATGGGAAAACAGAGGAACAAAACGCAGTCTCAAAACTCAACCTCACCCAGAACAAGTTTTGAATGCGAGGATACAGGGGAACCAGGAAGCCACATACCTGCAAGTTATGAAATGATTGCATCCGAAATGAAACAACTCCAACAGGCCATAAAAGAGCTTAAAGCAGAAATAAGCCACATATCCGCAATGATCTCTCAGACAAAAAACGAGCTGAAAACAATAATGGCAGAAATGTTCCATACACATAGAGAAGAAATAGATAAAAGACTAGAAGAAAATAGGAAACAAATGGAAATGATACAAGAGCAATTTAGGAATGAATTACCAATAATGAAACAGGTCCAAAGAGAATGCCAGGATTTGAAAACTTACACTGAAAGCTTGCAAAACCGCTTAAATGAAACTGAAGATAGAATCTCAGACCTTGAAGACAGCATGGCAGCTTATGAGCGTGAAAGGAAGAATCTCATGATATGATCAAAGACACAAGAAAAGTCAATCCAACAGCTCCAAGATGAGGCAAAATGTAACAATATTCGAGTTATAGGAGTGAGTGAAACAGCAGGAGACCACACAAACGATATAAAAAGAATATTTGCTGAAATAATAGCAGAAAAATTCCCAAACAAGGTAAAAGATACTGAAGTTCAGTTAATCGAGGCATATAGAACCCCAATGATCCATAACCCAAAGAAAAACACACACAGACATATAATAGTCAACATCCCAGATATCCAGCAAAAGAACATAATATTAAAAGCTGCTAGAGAAATGAAACAGATCGCCTATAAAGGAAAGCCCATCAGAATCACAGCAGACTTCTCAACGGAAACCATGAAATCAAGAAGAGCTTGGAGCGAGATATTACAGATTCTGAGACAAAACAACTTCCAACCCAGACTGATGTATCCTGCAAAACAATCCTTCAAATTCAATGGAGAAATAAAATATTTCCACGACAAAGAACAACTGAAGAACTTCATGAGTGCCAAACCAGCATTGTAAACAGCACTAAAAGATATTCTAGACAGAGAAAAAACAGACCACAATTCCAAGAACAACAATAGAAATAACTTCCTAAACAGAACAAGCAAGTAAACAGTCAGCAAAAGAAGGAACACAACAAGTAAATAACATGACTAGAATAAGCCAACATATAACCATGATAACCATTAATGGCCTCAACTCAAAAGTAAAAAGGAAAAGATTGGAAGAGTGGATTAAGGAACACAATCTAACGATATGCTGTATACAGGAAACACATTTTACTCAAAAGGAAATGCACAGGTTGAAAGTTAAAGGTTGGAAAACAATTCTCCATGCAACAGGCCCCCAGAAAAAAGCAGGGGTAGCTATTATGTTTGCAAACAATGTAAACTTCAATCCAAAAACAATCAAAAGAGATAAAGAAGGCCACTACATACTAGTTAGGGGAAAGCTACAAGAGGAAGAGGTAACAATCCTAAATATTTATGCACCAAACAATGGAGCACCTAACTTTACAAGTCAAATGTTAACAGACGTAAAAAATCAACTAACTACTAACACTATTTTAATGGGGGACCTAAACACCCCTCTGATGCAAAGAGATAGGTCAACTGGACAGAAACTCAGCAAAGAAATAACAGACCTGAGCCAAAAGTGTGAACAAATGGACTTAGTAGATGTATACAGAGTGTTCCACCCCACAACATCAGAATACACATTTTTCTCAGCCGCACATGGGTCTTTCTCCAAAATAGACCACATTCTAGCCCATAGAGCATATCTACCTAAATGCAAAAGAATTGAAATTGTCCCATGCATATCATTGGACCACAGTGCAATAAAATTGGAGATTAATGACAAAGACAACTCCAAAAACCACATAAACACGTGGAAATTAGACAACAACCTCCTGAATAACCAATGGATCACACAAGAAGTTAAAGAAGAAATTAAAAATTACCTACAAATAAATGAAAACGGAAGTACAACCTACCGGAATCTGTGGGATGCAATGAAAGCAGTCTTCAGAGGGAAATTTATAGCAATGAAATCATATACAAAGAAAATAGAAAGAGAGCAAATAAATAACCTAATGATACACCTCAAACTCTTAGAAAAAGAGCAACAAGCCAAACCAAGAACCCAAAGAAAGGAGGAGATTATAAAACTCAGGACAGAAATTAATGCAATTGAGATGAAGAAAACTCTACAAAAAATTAGTGAATCAAAGAGTTGGTTCTTCGAAAGAATAAATAACATTGATAAACCCCTAGCCAACGTTATCAAAAAAAGAAGGGAAAGATCTCAAATTCATGCAATAAGGAATGAAAAGGATGAAGTCATTACAGATCCAAAAGAAATACAAAAGATCATTAATACCTACTTTGAAAATCTGTATTCCCATAGGATAGAAAATACAGAAGAAATGGACACATTCCTAGACAGGTTCAAATTCCCAAAATTGAATCAGGAAGATGTAAAAATCCTGAACAACCCACTATCTATTAATGAGATTGAAAACGTTATTAAAAACTTACCAACAAAGAAAAGCCCAGGCCCTGATGGATTCACAGCAGAATACTATAAAACATTTAGAGAAGATCTAATGCCAACACTCCTCAAACTCTTCAATGAAATCGAAAAGGAAGCAACTCTCCCCAACACATTTCTGGAGGCAAGTATTATACTGATATCAAAACCAGAGAGGGACCCAACCAAGAAAGAGAGCTACAGGCCAATCTCTCTAATGAACACAGATGCAAAGATACTCAAGAAAATATTGGCAAATAGATTACAGCGAATCATAAGGAAAATTATACACCACGACCAGGTAGGATTCATTCCAGGAATGCAGGGATGGTTCAATATTCGCAAATCAATTAATGTAATACACTATATTAATACAGTCAAAGAGAAAAACCACATGATCATCTCAATAGATGCAGAGAAGGCTTTCAATAAAGTCCAACATGCATTCATGTTAAAAACCTTAGAAAAAATAGGAATAGATGGCCTCTACCTCAATCTGATCAAAGCCATCTACAACAAACCACCAGCCAACATCATACTAAATGGACATAAACTGAAAACTTTCACTTTAAAGTCAGCAACAAGACAAGGATGTCCATTGTCACCACTCCTATTCAACATAGTTCTGGAAGCATTAGCCAGAGCAATCAGACAAGAGAGAGAAATAAAAGGAATAAGGATAGGAAAGGAAGAAGTCAAACTATCACTATTTGCAGATGACATGATACTATACATGGAGGACCCCAAAAACTCCACAAGAAAACTCCTGGAATTAATT
>PVLD010005119.1:0-116129 GCA_004027595.1 Dinomys branickii | reverse complement strand
CTTTGTCTGAGGGACAGCCAGCTAGGATTTTTTCCCAATTTGTGGGTTTTCTTTTTACTTTGCTGGTGATTTCTTTAGATGTACAAAAACTTTTCAGTAGGATGAGGTCCCAATTATTGATTCTTTGAAGTGTTTCCCTTGCAGCTTCGTTCTTGTTCATGAACTCTCTGCCTACTCCTATGTCTTCAAGATTTCTACCCACTTTCTTCTACCCACACGTTCAGTTTGATCTTCCCAGCCGAGGTCCCGGCATTCACGCTCGCCAAGTCTGTCTCGAGCTGGTGGTGTTTATCAAGGAGGATCGCTCCTTTGCTGCTCACCTGGTCGCCATCTTCCCGGAAGTCCCGAGTTTATCTCTTTTTATAGCTGAGTAATACTCCATTGTATAAAAATACCACATCTTTTTTATCTATTCCTTGGTCAATGGGCATTTGGGTTTTTTCTAAGATTTATTGATTTCATTTTATTTTATTTTATTTTTTGTGGTACTGGGACTCGAACTCAGGACCTTGCACTTGCCAGGTAGGCACTTATTCCACTGAGCTATATCCCCAGCCCTGTTTCTAAGATTTAGCTATGAAATTGCATGCTATAAACATGGGTGCACATGTATCGCTGTGGTATGATGTTTTTAGTTCTGGAAAAGTACCCAGAAGGGAAATAGTGGAGTTGAATGGGACCTTTAATCCTAGTTTTCTGAGGAATCTGCACACTGATTTCCACAGTGCTTGTACCAGTCTACACTTCCACCAACAGTGGAAAAGTGTTCTTTTTTCTCTACAGCCCCTCTAGAATTTGTTATTGGTTGACTTTTCGATGATGGCCATTTTTTCTGGGGTGAGATAGAATCTCAGTATTGTTTTGATTTGCATTTCTTGAATGACCAATGATGTTGACATTTTAAAAATATATTTATTTGTCATTTGTATTTCTTTATCTGAGAAGTGGGTATTCATCTCAGATGCAAGTTTTTGATTGGGACTTTGAATTTGGGTGGCCTGAATTTTTTTCTTTATATGTTCTAGATAGAAGTTCTTTGTCTGAGGGACAGTCAGCTAAAACCTTTTTTCCCAATTTGTGGCCTTTCTTTTTACTCTGTTGGTTATTTGTTTGGATGTGCAAAAACTTTTCAATAAGATGAAATCCCAGTTGTTGCTTCTTTGAAGTATTTCCTGTGCAGTTTGGGTTTTGTTCATGAACTCTATCCCTACTCCTGTATGTTCAAGATTTCTACCCACTTTCTTCTCCAGTGGATTTAATGTTTCTGTTTTAATATTTAGATCTTTGATCTGTTTTGACTTTAGTGCATGGTAAAATACATGAGTCTAGCTTTAGTCTTCAGCATGTGGAAAACCAGTTTTTCCAGCACCATTTATTAAAGAGGCTATCTTTCTTACACTGAACTTGTTTGGCCTCTTGGTCAAAGATAAGGGGGCTGAGTGTGTCTGTGGCTGTGTCTAAATCTTCTAGTCTGTTCCATTGATCCTAAGGTCTGGGGTTTTTTTTCCCTGTATCATGCTGATTTTGTAGTATAATTTCAAGTCACGGATTGTGATGCCTACTGCTTTTTGTTTGTTGATCAGGATTGCTTTTTCTATTCTAGGGTGAATTTTAGGAATGTTTTCCCTAGATCTGTGAAGCATACTAATGGTACTTAAATTGGGATTGCATTGCATCTCTGTAACTATTTTGGAATTATGGCCATTTTCACAATGTTAGTTCCTCCTATGCATGAGCAAGGGATATCTTTCCATTTTTGGAAATCCTCTTCTATCTCTTTTTTCACAGTACTGTTATTTTAATGGTATAGATCTTTTATTTCCTTTGCTAGGTTGATTCCTAAGGACTTCATTTTTTCGGATGCTATTGTGAAGGGTGCAGTTTCCCTGATTTCTCTTTCAGGGTGTTTGTTGTTTGTGCACAGGAATGCCATTGATTTTTCAGGCTGACTTTGTACCCAACTCTGTTACTGAATTTGGCTATTAAATCTACAAGTCTTTTGGTGGGGTTTTTGGGGCCTTTTATGTAGAATATCATGTCATCTGTAAATAATGATAACTTCACTTCTTCCTTTCCAATCCTTATTCTTTTTTTATTTCTCTCTTTTCTAATTGCTCTGGCTAGTGTTTCCAGAACTATATTGAAAAGAAGTGGTGACAGTGGACATCCTTGTGTTGTTCCTGACTTAGAGTGAAAGCTCTCAGGTTTTGTCCATTTAGTATGATTTTGGATGTTGGTTTGTCCTAGATGGTTTTTATCAGATTGAGGTAAACACCATCTATTCTGATTATCTGTTGGGTTTTTATCATGAATGAGTTTTGGACTTTGTCAAAAGCCTTTTCTGCATCTGTTGAGATGATCATGTGATTTTTGTCTCTGGCTGTGTTGATATGGTATATTGCATTTATTGATTTGCATATATTGAACCATCCCTGCATCCCTGGGATGAATTCCACTTGGTCATAGTATATAATCTTCTTGATGATTTGCTGAATTCTGTTTGCTATTTTATTAAGGATTTTTGTGTCTATGTTCATTAGGGAGATTGTGCTATAGTTCTCTTTGTTGGTTGGGTCTTTCTCTAGTTTTGGTATCAGGGAATTACTTGCCTCCAGGAAGTTAGGGAGTTAGGCAGTTAGAAAGACTTCTTTCTCTTTCAACTTCATTAAAGAGTTTGAGAAGAACTGGTGTTAAATCTCACTAAATTTCTTATAGAATTCAGCTATGAATCCATCAAGACCTGGGCTTTTCTTTGTAAGTTTTTAATTACATTTTCAATTTTATTGACTGATATTGGGTTATTCAGAATTTTTCTATTTTCTTGATTCAGCTTTGGTAATCTATATGTATCTAGGAACCTGTCCATTTCTTTTGTTTTCCATCCTGTGAGAGTAAAGATTTCCAAAATAGGTATTGATGATCTTCTGACTTTCCACAGAATGTGTAATGATCTCACCCTTTTCATTGCTCGATGCATGAATTTGAATTTTTTTCTTTTCTATTTAAATAACTTTGGCTAGGGGCTTATCAATTTTACTTATTCTTTCAAAGAACCAACTCTTTGATTCATTAATTATATTGTTTTCTTAGTCTCCATTGCATTAATTTCTGCTCTGATCTTTATAATTTCTTGCCTTCTTTGGGCTTTGAGTTTGACTTGCTCTTCTTTTTCTAGAAGCTTGAGGGGCAGCATAATCTTGTTTATTTGTGCTTATTCCATTTTCCAGAAGTGAGAATTCACAGGTATAAATTTCCCTCTTAGGACTGCTTTCATTGCATCCCACAGCTTCTGGTAAGTTGTCCCTTCATTTTCATTTGATTGTAAATATTGTTTAATTCCTTCTTTAATTTCATCTGTGACTCATTGGTTGTTCAGGAGGATGTCATTTAATTTTCATGTGTTTATGGAGTTTTTGCAAAGTCTTTTGTCAGTAATTTCCAATTTCATTGCACTATGGTCAGATAATGTGCATGGGATGTTACTTTCAATTTCTCTGTGTTTACTTAGGCATGTTATATGTACTAACATATGGTCTATTTTGGAGAACATCCCAAGGTGAGAAGAATGTGTATTCTGATGTTGGGTGGAACATTCTGTAAAGGTCTCATAAGTCCATTTGTTCACAAGTTAGGTTTAGTTCTTTTATTTCTTACTTATTTTTTGTCTAGTTGATCTATTTCTTTGTGACAGTGGGGTGTTAACATACCCTGTTGTAATTGCATTATCATTTGTTTGATTTTTCTTGTCTGTTAAAATTTGTCTGATGTACTTGGTTGCTCCCATATATGGTGCATATATATTTATGATTATTATCTCTTCCTCTTGCAGTTTTCCCCTAACAAGTATGTAGTGACCTTTTTTACCTCTCTTGATTATTCTTGGTTTGGAGTTCACATTGTCTGCACACAGAATAGCTTCCCTTGCTTTTTTCTGGGTTCCTGATGCATGGAAGTGACACTGAGCCCCAGACAGTTTTGGGGTCCTCGGTGAGCCGTGCCTTACCTCCACCTCACAGTCGCGGGGGTGACACTGAAACCCAAAACAATGAAATACTTAGGAATCAACCTAACAAAGGAAATTAAAGATCTACACAGTGTCTCTTCCACAGTGGTGGGGCTGCTGCAGCGCGGCTTATGGAGTTTCCTAAAGCTGTCTGGGGCTCAGTGTTGCTTCCTTGACAGTGCGGGTGTGGAGTGTGGCTCACCAAGTTCCTGTAGCTGTCCAGGGTTCAGCATCGCTTTTGTGCTACATTAATTCGAAATCCCAGAAGAAACTATCAGTAATTTTTACGATACCTAGTATTTGTACATCATTTCATAATTGAGATTAGTCTTAAAAATGTTTTCTGGTACTTCTTTTTAGAGTTTAAAAGTAAAACCATCTCTGCCTCATAGAAAAGTTGGCATTATTTTTTAATTTTAAACAATTCTTGGCCATTATTTTACACTATTTTGGAAATTTTAACAAAGTTTTGCAGTGAATGTGTGACAATGGAAACTTTTATTATGTATCTTTGTCTTTGATTTTATTTAAAAATTTAAAAAATTTTAACAGATACACAAAAAAGTTGTGTGTATTAATGCAATAGAATGTAATAATTTGATACCTTTACATGTGTCATGTCATTATTTTATTAATGTGTGTCTTTTTTGTTGTATTTATTTGAATACATTTTTTTTCAATTTTTTTTCTGGCTTATTGAGACAGGGTCTCACTATATAGTCCAGGCAGGTCTTGAAGTAATAATCCTCTTGCCTCAGACTCCCAAGTTCTGGGATGGTGTGCATCACCATGTCTGGACTTGAATATATTTTATTTTTGTACATAAAATACCAGTGCTATTTTATTCTCCAGTTTGAATCAATATAATAGTTGAAAATATTTGTCATAATTTAAATGATCTTTTAAAAATTCAGTTTATTACATTACTTTTTTGCATGACCTATGATCAATCAGTTGCATAAGGTTTTTCTTTTAGGCAGTGAATTAGAAAGTCAGACCTGTATGAATCAGAGATCTTACCCGGTGCCAAGCTTTACTAAATAAGGTCAAGGACACAAACATTCAGGAGGTTCAGATGCAGCAAAGAGCAATTGTCTGGCTCAGAATAGAACTTTACATGGAGGTTATAGAAGCAGCTCTCATGGGGGGAGCACACCAGTTGTGAAACATCTGGGAAATTGAATAGTTCATGCAGCATGGTCCGAGGAGTCATACCCCGTACATCCCGGGGTCTACTTACTATAGGTAATCCAGAGGCAGAGGCTTCCTGCTAAAGGCCTTCCAAAAATATGTTTTCTTCCTAAAACATTTCTCTAGTCAGTTTTCGCAGACATCTGGTTGACCAAGAAGTCATGTGTGCTCTTCCTGGGTGAGGGATGGGGGCTTAATGTCCCCATTTCATGAAGGGAGAAGATGAACTGAGGTCATGTGCTTTAGCCCTTTCCTCCCAGGTTGTTACTGATTTTGGTGATCAATTTTTACCAAAATTTGATCTCTCTTTTCTCAAGTTTGTTGGCTTTTGCTCTTCATTTTATCATTTTTTTCTCTAAGTTTATTTGGCTGACTTGTCTCTTTCCTCATCTTAGGGTACAGACTGTGAAGGTGCAAATTTCAGAAAAGCGTATTTTCTTTTAAATATTACTTTGGCAAAGCCTTATAAATTTTGATGTGTGCTATTTACATTCATATCATTCCAATATTATGGTATTTTATCTCTCACTTAAATAAGATTTTAAAGCAGTACTGTAAATTGTTTTTATTAGAGGGTAGCTTTGTTTTTACCTAATTTTGCTATGAGGGGACAAATTTCTTCCTCTTGAAAAGAAAATGCTCAAGCTTCAAAATATATTTTTAGTGTCTGTAAATACTTTTCAAGCACCTAAGGTACACTGAGTAAGTAGTGTTAAGTGGGAGAATTACCCAGGATCCTGTTCCTCTCATTTCTTAAGGACTTTGTTACCACATCTTCTTTTTCTAGCAACATCACTTTTTCTTCCTTGCTAAAGTGTTCTCATTAGCATACTCATTAGTATCACCTCTCATTTTAATAAGAAAGGGAGGAACTTGTGATAGTCATATTTTTTAATCTCCCAAACCCGTGAAGCTATCAATTCACATGGCAAAGGGGACTTTGTAGGTATGAGTAGATTGAGGATCTTGTGGGGGAAAGATTATCCTGGTGGGTCCACTGTAATCACAAGGGCTTTAGCAGGAGAGGGGAGGAAGATTCAGAACCAGAGGTTGAAGGGATGAGGGATGCAAGTGGCTTCTAGAAGCTGAAAAAGGCAAGGCAGTAGAGTCATCCAGAAGACCTCTAGATGAAGCACAGGGATGCCAGCTCACTTTGGGTTTCTGATCTCTAGAACTGAAGAACAACCCACGCACACTGTTTTAAGCCACCACACTTATGGTGTTTTGTCAGAGAGGCAAAGGAAGCTAATACATTCAGGACCTGCACTCTTAGCTGAGAAAATGCTGCCCGATGTTCTGCTTTTGCTTATTGCTGTGCAGCCAAGCTTCAGAATTTCTGTCCCTGTAGGCACCTGATAGGAGTTTATGTGTCTTAATGTCTTTCCATCCAATACTGTTCCACTGTTACATGCTTGTCTTTAAAAGGACAGTCAACTCTGCTTTGCTGTCACAAAGGAAGGATCCACAGACTATGCCCTAACTTTTAGATTGCTAATATGTTTTTGGATATTTAAATTAACTGTTACAGGCAAGAGCTTGTTAAAATTACTTTTACATTTAATTAAGGTCAGTTTCTTGGTAGAGAAAGACTTAGTGTTCTGACATAAATTTTTTGCCTGATCTAATTGTATTTTTCATTACCTATTCTTAAATTAAACTTTGATGATGCTATTCCTTGCTTTCTTTTTTAAAAATTTTATGTGATATCTCATTGAAGGTTAAAATCTTCGAGGATTCCATTTTGTTTAACATTGTGTTGGAAGATTTTAAATTAGGATATTGGTGTTAGAATAGGCATCTCTCTTTCCAAAAAATTGTGCATTAAAGTATGTAATTTTCCTCAGATGCCCAGTTTTTTTTTTAGATCTTAGAATTTTGAGGGGCTGATTTTAAAAAATTATTTATATATTCTAGATAGAAGTCCTTTGAGGGAGAGTTGGCTAAAATTTTTTCCCAATTTGTGGGTTTTCTCACTCTGTGGTTGATTTTATTGTGATGTGTCAAAACTTTTTAATAAGATGAGAACCCAGTTGTTGATTCTTTGAAGTACTTACTGCACAGTTTGGTTTTTGTTCATGAACTTGCTACCTACCCCTATGTCTTCAAGATTTCTATGTATTCCTTCAGTAGATTTCGTGTTTCTGTTTTGATATTTAGATCTTTAATCCATTTTGACTTTAGTGCATGGTGGTAGACATGGGCCTAGTTTTAGTTTTTGTCATGTGGAAAGCCAGTTTTTTCAGCATTGGTCGTTAGAGAGATGCAAATTAAAACAACACTGAGACATCTCACCCCAGAAAGAATGGCGATCATCAAGAAACCAACCAAAAACAAATGCTGGAGGGGCTGTGAGGAAAAAGGAACCCTTCTCCATTGTTGGTGGGAGTGTAGATTGGTACAACCACTGTGGAGGTCAGTGTGGAGATTCCTTAAAAAACTAGAATTAGAGGTCCCATTTGGGCCAGCTATTCCCCTTCTTGGGAGTTTTGAACCAGCTATTCCCCTTCTAGGTATTTTCCCAGAAGAAATGAAAATAACATATGTCCACCCATGTACATAGCAGCACAATTTGTAATAGCTAAATCTTGGAAACAACCTAAATATCCATCAACCAAGGAATGGATAAAATGATGTATTTTTATGCAATGGACTATTACTGAACTATAAAGAAGAACTAGAGGCTTCTATAGGTAAATGGATGCAACCAGAGACCATACATGTGAAATAAATCAGAATGACATGTGGAAACATTGTATTTTCTCTCTAGTGTAAGAGTAAATAAGATCCAAAAGGTACAATAGATATAGTTAAGGGGAAAGAGACTGCACAAAAGGAAAGAACTGGGATGGGGGAAAAGAGAAAAGAAGGGAGGGAAAACAAAATACACACCTGCACACACACACACACACACACACACACACACACGCTAAGGTAATTGTACTACTAATTTCTATTAGTTCACTGAAAGGAACAGTTAGTGCTTACATTACATGATCAATTTTGCATGCCTGTACCTGGCAATCTGAGCAGCTATTTTGAAGATAAGAATATCCAGGATAATAACCTTTGTTAATTTCCTATCATCTCGTTTTGAAACACGGTATCATTTTTGTTTTTTGTCTCTTTGAAATGAAAAATTCAAAGGAAATAATTTTTTAAAATCTCAGATTCTATATAAGAAGATAGAATTACGTTCACCTCATAATTTCTTTCCTCTGGCAGTGAATAATATAAGGGATAAAAAGCAGTTCTAGGGGAAATTGAAATAAGTAATGTCTCACACACATTCTTTCTCAGAAGGTTCTTTCTCAGATAGGAAAGAAAAAAGGAAAAATGAGTGAAACAAGAAACTGGTAACGATGAGATGGCCAGAAGAAGAGACCACGGTGACCAATGGACTCAATCCATCTTTCAATTTACTCATTCACTGAATAATATTTATAGAATGACTATTATGTCTCTGTTGCTGTGCTTGGAATATAGCTGTAAGCCAATTTCTTTATAAAGATTACATTTTGGTGGAAGAAAAGACAAATGAAATCAATAAATGTTGAGTATACTATTGTTGATGGTTGTAAATGTGATCAAATAATTACATTGGGGGCACAGTGGAATATGGTAGTATTAAATGGTACCCAGGATTGAAAAGATGACATTTGAATGAAAACAGGAAGGAGGTGCTAGACTAAGGTAATTTTAACAATTATTTAGATAAATTAAATATATTTTTCTTTTATAAACTGTACAATAAAACAAAACAAGGCTATATTAAATTTCAGGGGAGCATTAGAGTGTAGTAGCTGTGTGTATGGATTCTTATTCCAGAGTCTGACTTTAGAATCCTGTTCTTCCACATACTAAGTTTTAGGACCCAGAGCAAGAAAAATTGGCAGAAACTTAATTTTTTTACTTGTAACTGGGGACAGGAGTAACATTTCATAGAGTGGCAGTGAGGGGAAATGAATTAACATGTAAGTGAGAGTGAATGAACAGGAATGAATTAACATGGAAGTGCTTGCAACATTGGCTGGCACTTGTGAGTATTCCATAAAAGTAGCTATGATGTCCTTATGGCCCTTATTATTAATATAGTCCATCTATAAGTATTAGAAAGGCATGCAGATCCAGAATGGGAGGCTCTACTTTTCAAAAATGGAAATAAAATACTATTGTTCCATTACTGAATGCGATAGTTAATTTACTATAGGTCATAATTAATTTACTAATTTACTATAGGTTATTGTATTCACTGGTAGGAATAGATGACCCTTTTTATAATTTCTGAAAGAATAATAGCAAAATAAAAATCAAGACTAGAATACATACAATAAGCTGACTGAAGTTAAAGTGAACTTAACAAATATGACATGCATTATAAGTGGACTAAATCTCCACATTAATAAATGAAACTGCTAGGTGGGATTTTTTTAAAACTAAGAGACATACTGCACACAAGAGAAAACCATTTTAAAGCCAAACAGGAGCAAAACAATTTATTAGGCCAACGTTTTTGAAAAATTAAAAAAGCTAGGATGAAATTTACTCATATCAAATAGCTAAAAATAAAGACAAGACAGGATAGTTATTTCATAATGTTCATAACTATACAAAGTTGAGACAAAAAAACTTGAAAGAATAAATACTATAACTTATACAGCCAGATTTATTAATAGTATGTCTTGGTTCCTGTTCTAAGTGATGGGGCATAGCTATAAGCATATTTCTTTATAAAGTTTACATTTTAGTACAGGACAAGACAAAATTAACAAAGAATTGATCTACAGGGTGAAATATACAGAGTGTGGTGGGTGGTTTTAACATTCTTCCATACATCCAAGCTGGAGTGATAAGACAGAAGATGTACATTTCAATAGTATGATTAGCAATTTTGAATTAATAGTTTGGTATCTGATTTTGTAATCCATAAATGAAAAGCTTTTTGGTTTTCAAATGTTAAAGGCTCACTTATTCCAGTGAAATCTAGACTTGGACTAAAACAAACAAGGAAACTCACAATACATTTCCAAGGTAGAAAGTATACAGAGGTTGTTAGAATCAGTTTGGAATGCATTTGCAATATCTTGCCAGGTTGAAGATATGCGTAATGTACCACTGGTTTGTACGCAGGAGATTAGGGTGTGGTCAACCGGCTGAGCAAGTGGGTGTGATCTGTCCAGTATTGAGATGCAAAACACATGGGCAGAAAACAGTTCCTGAGCTGGGACCAATCAGAAAGTGCTATCCTAAATTCTTGTGTGAAATCAAGCAGATTTTTACAGGATGGCCTAGATCTGATGTTGGCCTGAAGAATGCTATTAACCCATAGCCACCGTGAATTCTCTCAGTAGCCTGCACTCATTCCGCAGTTACCACCTTTAATAAATGCACAACCTCATTACTACCTTTTTCACATATCTTGCCCAGGACACCAAGAACCTGGAAAGAATCACTGAAAAGAATCTATTGGCCCCCAGAACCTGATAACAGTTACAGTTCTATGTACCTTATAGAAACTCTTCCTTCTATGCCATGGAGCCCCATATGAGAATGTTGTTAAAATCATTCATACTGGCAGAGACTGGAGCTAACTTACCTTCTCATCTGCAGAAAAACAGTTGTTTGAATTGTGGATTATACATGCAACATAAAACTCTGTGGAGACTGAAAGGAAACCTATGACTATATGCCACCATGACAGATACAAAATCTATAAAATTAATCAGAAAGCAATTAAAATCTTTAAAGTGAAAATATGATATTGTTTATATAAATATAAAAGCATATAGTAATACAGTTTATTAATAGACACAAATAGTAATGATACAATTTTAAGAAGTGAAACAATAGGCTGACAGCTATCTTCTGGAATTGAGGGACCATGCAGAGTACATTCTTTGGTTGCTTAAAAATAAAACCAGCATTAATACTAAAACTTCTCCAACAACTTAGATATTTGAAAGATCCCCCCAAATTAGCATAAGATCAAAGAGTAAGTAAAATTCAACAACTCAGCAAAGAAAAATAATAAGTATATCAAAAGCTATGTGATTTGTGAAAGATATTCTTGCTTAAAAGTAATCATTTTTGTGTGTTTTGCACATTTACAAAAGAAAGTGAATGAATCAAAAATTCAATTTAAAAAGATAGAAACAAAACAAAATATTAATTTTAAGAATTCTGAGTGGAATGCTGTGTACACAAACATTCATACACTGATGTATAAATAAAAATAAATTTACCTAAAGTAAAAATAAAATAAAAATTTAAAAAGATATCAAATTGTAAATATATTTAAGAATTAATCAATAAAATTAACTAAATCAATAGAAAATTTAAAAGAAAAAGACTACACAAACTGAATTGAGTACGAGACCTTAACAAAAATGCATAGTAGAATAAAATCAGAAGCGATTTCGTGTGTATCAAAGCATACAACCTGAGCATCTCAATGATGTGAATAACTTTCTGAAGCAAAAAGTATTAAAAGTGACTCCAGATGTAGAAAACCTTTCTAATGTAATCATTAGGAAAGAGATTTTAAAACATGCCAATTATCTAAAAATACATGCTGCAAAGTCACACAGTCTTTGAAAATTGTTCGTTCAAATGTTCCAAGAATAGCAAAGCACGCCCTTTGCTCAGAGCATTGAGAGCTCATGTTTGCTCCTCCAGATCCACACAACCCTTCTCCCAGCTGCCCTTCCTCCCAGCCCTTTGCTCAGAGCATTGAGAGCTCATGTTTGCTCCTCCAGATCCACACAACCCTTCTCCCAGCTGCCCTTCCTCCCAGATGTGCTCAGCTGAGGACGCCTTGTGCTCTGGGCTGGGAGTCCCAAGTGGGAGACTGAAGGGAGGCAGGAAAGGAGTTTGTAGTATTTAGTTCTTCAGCTCCGTAAGGGGTGACCTTGAGCTCCTCGAGACCTGGCTAAAGATCACAGGAGTCCTTGAGGTGACCCTTTCATGTTGCTTCCTCGTTACTGGTTCTAGTAACTCTTCCCCCTTTCCACCTCACAGCTCTAGGTGTGCTAAGAGCCCTCAGGGCCTGCAGTGTGACTGGTGGTTTACCTATATCTCCTGCTCATCTGTCCGTGCACAGTAACTTTATTAATCTTTCTCAGAACAGCCTTAACTTGCTTCTTGCTTGTATCTTGATTAACCTCATAAACAAATCATTTAAAGAAGTATCACATATGCTACAAAGCCTGAAAAGATGGTGCACAGCAACACTGCAAACTAACTTTCACATTTCATTAAAATGAAGGCTCTCAATGAAATATTAATAAATTGATATGATCTACCCTCCTATAATAACCACTTGGATAAAACAACAGAGAGGTTGTGTTCTCAGTTACAACAGAACAAAGTATGATATATTTAGGAATAAATTTAAATGTGAAGGAACACGAAGAAGCCTGTAAGATTTTACTGCTCTATGTCAAAGGATTCTTGAACAGATTCAGAGATATACTGTCACACTTGGTGAGAAGAGGGTGCTATGTTTGGATCTTAAACGTGCTGCCACAACCCATATGTGAAGGGCTTGGGTGTCAGTACTATTAGGCGGGGCTGGGATATTTAGGAGGGAGGCCTAGGGGAAGTAAGTTAGGACGACCTTGAAGGGGATCTTAGGGCCCCGGCCCCTTTGCGTCTCTTCTCGCTTTTTTCCATGAGATGAGCAGTTTTATTCTATTCCGTGCTCGACACCCCCTTCCCAGTGTAGTGTACTGAAGGAATTGTGGGCTGAAACTTTTAAAACTTAGATCAGACTTAACCTTTCCTCCTCTAAATTGATTTCCTCAAGCATTTTGACTGAGCCGTGGAAAGGCGACTAACACAGGGAGTGTGGCATATCGTGACGATAAAGATCATGATCTTGGTACCAAGCTGGCCTAAGCTGGCATTCCAGGAACTCCGCTTACTAACTTTTAAAGTCCTCCAAACTCAGTTTTCCTACCTGTTGGCTAGCAATAATAATGATTCTTCCTGGGGTTCTTATACATGTAGTAAGATAGGAAACATTTTAAAAGCACTTAGTATAGTGTTTTGAGATCATAAAAGCTCAAAAATGTTGGACCTGCGGTTCAGTTTTCTAAATTCCATGGCATCTTCTGCAGAATCCCCAAAACTGAAAAACAATTGTGACGCACATTCCAAGTTAACCCGGTGGAGGGCAACCACATAGAGATGACCCAAACTCTTTGTCAAGGAATAATTATGACAATGTCCTAATAAAACATTTTTGAAAGCATACAATGGGGACTTACGGGAAGGAAAAGAGGAGATACCGGTACATGTAGGAATTTAGCACATCATAACAAGGGTCAGTAAAGTCAGGATGGAGGCAAGGATCTTCACTCTTGCCATTGCACTCCTGGTGGAGGGGAAAAAATTGGTTTGATTCTAATTTCAGAAAAATGTATCATTGCAGTATCCCACGGTATGGGGAAATGTACATAGTTTAAATTGCTTATTAAAATGTACCTTGCTGTACATTCATAAATGTTCTTTGACCTTACTTATTGATAAATTGTTTAGGTTCTCCAAGTTCTTTTTTTTTTTTAATATATTTTTATATAGTCATCATTTTTTAAAACAATCAGGGAGTATCTCTATTGGATTTTCATTGCTTAAAACAAGGCGTATAATACATGCTGACAATTATTTGTAGAATGAATAACATACGGAATCTATTCAGTTTTCAAGGATCCAAATCATAAAATTTCCTATACTGTCCTTAAAAATAAACATATAGCTATTTAAAAATGTATGTGAAATTGTTTAATCGTTTTAGAGCAGTCAAAATACAACATGAAATTGGTATCTTCATGTCGAAAGCAATCATTTTACCATATGCATTTTAATCTTTTATATCATTCATTTAAAGTTGATGGTTAGTTTAAAAGCTCAGTTCCAATAAAAGTTGTTTTCAAACATTGTCATAATGTCGCTTTGAAGAGTCATATCAATGGTGCCCGCCATTGCTTCTCTCCTCCTCCTCTCCTGCTCTTTCTCCCTTGCTAAATTACGGTCTTTGGGAAGCCAGAGCTCGCATTTATCTTGAGCTTGCAATGGCTGCTGTTGTTCTCCTTGCTCTTCTCCAAAGCACTTATTCTGCAGTTTGTTTGAAGACTCTGGAGTCAATCCATTTCCGGGGTCCCTTTGATTTTCTTGAGACACTTTTAGTTCCTTTGCATTTTGCTCCACATGTTTCCTTATTAATTCTTGTGTTTGAGCTTTTACTTCCTTTTCCATTGCTGCTTTTCTGAACTGGTTGAAGAGCTGATCTGAAGATTTCACTGTGTCTGATGTTTTCACTGGTTTGCCTAAACTTTTCCAAGAGTCTGCGTTCTTAATCTTTATATCCTTCTGCACAGGAACTTGAGGTTTAGATTCTAACGCCATCGTGTCATCATCGCCAGACGGATGCGGCACAGGTGGGCCATTCAGGAGCTGTGTGGAATCACCCGAAGGAGGTTGCACTTGTAAAGGTGTAAAGTTTTCCGCAGTTTGTACAGATTTTAACTCCTGATGGTTGAGTGCTGACTTGTGATTTGGTGGCATTCTGCATAAATGTGCAGTCTGTTGAACAACGGCAGTGTTAGCAGAGGGCTTGTCTTGCACCTAAGTCTGTGTCTTCATAGTTTCTTTAGGAGGTGAATTATTGTTTTACTCCAGTAGGTTGAGGAGATACCTCTGGTTCCGAGTCATTGCCGTCAGAGAAGCTGGAATCACTGCTGCTGCTTGCAGACCCATTGGAGCTGCCACTGCTGCTGCTGCCGCTGCTGCTGCTGCTGTCGCTCAGACGGGATCCAATTCCAATGGCTGTGGAGGACTGAGGCTTCTCAGCTAATTTTCCTTGACATTTTCTATAATTTAATTGATTGTTCACCTCTAGTAACCGCTTTTCCAACTCTTGTTTCTTCTGGGAATGAATTTCTTCTTTGGACTTCATTACTCTCTTATCATGGGGTTTTACTGGTCTTTTTCTTAGACATCCTGCAACGTATTTTTCTAGATCTCTTAGTGTTGATGGTTTTAGGGTTTCAAAGTCTATCTCCACCTCACTGGGATTGGAACTTTGCAGTGAGGGCTCTCTTGATTGTATTATATGAACTGCTCGGCCCAGTTTATCTCCAGGGAGTTTGTTTATATTCAAACTCAACTGCCTTTTCTCATCATAGTTCATAGGCTTAATATTATCTTCACCTTCAGATTTGGGAGTAATGACCTCTTGTTTCCTCTTCTTTGGCTGATTGCTCTTGGACTTTTCCTTTAGTTGGAAATTTTTCTTTGGGTTTTCATCTGTGTTATTAATATTTTCTCTGTTTTTCCTTCGTTTAGACTTTTCATTTCTTTTCTTTAGCTTACAGAAAGGTACTTGGGACAAAGCCTGTAGTTGTTGATGAACAGCTTTAAGCTGCTCCTGAAGCTTTGCGAGATGCTTAATTTGTTCATCTTCGGAATCATCAGAAGAGTTATCTTCAGAGGAAGCTTCACTACTGCTTTCTTTACTAAGGGCTTTTGTAGTGCCTGTTGTGATATTACATACAGGAGTGCTCTCAATAGGTTCATCAGGAATTTTGGCAAAATTCATTTCAAAAACATCCTGAAGCGTTCTAGCCATTGCCACTACTTCATTATCTGGAGAATTGTATTTATAGCAATTCATGAACATCAATCTAACATCTGCAGCAAATTCATATGCATCTTTATATTCTTGGTTGTCCATTTTCTTCTTAATAGTTCCAAGATCCATTGGATTTTCAACAATGTCATAGTAGTTATATAGTCCCAAAGCATTAACATCAACAGGATTATAAAAGGGCCATGCGTATGAAAAATGTTTCTTGGAAAGCATTTCTCTAAGAATTTCATGACAGTGCCTTAGTTGCTCTGTTCCTTTAATCTTTCCCACTTTACAGTGTTGCTGAGAATCTGGAAAGACATTTTTCAGCTCATTTTCTTTTACTGGTGGCATTCTGGCTGGTTTATTTTCCATTGGTGGTGTAGAAGACTCATTATTTGCTTTAGCTGCAGAAGTTGTAGGAGTTGTTGTATTTGCTTTTCTCTTCACACCCCTGGTAGCTTGGACCACAGTTTGTGAGCTAGAGTAGAGTAGTGCTCCTTGTGCCATGTTTACAGGAAAGATAGACATCTCAGAAAGTGCAGGGGGAGTCTCCTGCTGCTTAAATACAATTTCTGTTGCTTTGGGGGGTGGTTTTTGTTTAACAGAAGAAACTGATGCATTCTGTTGAGTGCCTTTCTTTGTTTTTCCTTTGCCTACAACTTTCTCTTCTTTAGGCATCTGAGATAATTTCTGTACAAACAACTTCTCCAGAGCTTGTGCCGTAAGAACCACATCATCTCCAGGCTTGTTATATAAATAACAATTGGAGAACATTATTTTGAAGTCTTCTATACATTCTGAAGCCTTGATATAATATTTATTCTCCAGTCGCTTCTTAATTGTATTTAAATCCATTGGGTTTTTTATAATGGTATAATAATCTGGTAACTGTAGTTTCACAGCATCCACAGGCTGCTGAAAGGGCCAGGAAAAGCCATGTCTCCACAGCGCCTTCAGGACCACTCTGTGAATGTACTGCAGCTGGTTTGTCAGCTGCCCGCTTTTCTGAGCATTGATGAACTCTGGCGGAGGTGGGTTAACAATAGCCATTTGTCGACTGGGCAGGGACACTGCTAACTGCTTCAAATCCAGACGCTCTAATGCTCTCTACAAGTATATGTCCTTTCAGGAAAAGCACCTTATCTGATCGCTCCTCTCTGCTTGCACAAGACGAATCAGCAGGGTAGCAATTCTCTTCCCTGACAACCGTCGATCGCCACCTGCTCTCATCCAAATGGCCGCTTCTAGCTGGCAGGCGGACCGCGTCGAGATTTTTATACAAGACTCCAAGGTGGATCGGTTGCTGATTGGTCCGACCCTACCACGTGGCCACACCCACGTGCAAGCAACCCAGGCAGTGAGCTTCGCAGCCTAGGCCTCTGGAGGGGATTCCGCACTAGGATTACTGAATGCTATGCACCCTATAGGGAACTGGGGATTTGGGAGTAGAGCCCTGCCTTTGAGGGGTTTTGTTTGCAACTTTTTTCCACTCCATGATTAGTCTTTCAGGGTTATTTTGGCCGTTTGTAAGTTTGGGCTTGTGGCGTTACCATCGTTTTTCATTCTTTTCACTGGCTCTTAGTACAGCTCCTGTCTCTTGCGTGTAGTGAATGCATAATAATATTAGACAGTGGTTGAGGCTAGAGGCCACACGATCTCATTGGGTTTTCTTTTTTGGTACCAGGAATCAAACTCAGGACCTTGCCCTTATGCCAGGCGCTTATGCCACTGAGCTACATCTCTAGTCCATGTTGATTTTTTTGTTTTGTTTTGTTTTTGAGACAGGACCTCGCTATGCAGTTCAGGCTGGCCTTGAGCTCACTTTGTAGTCCTGGCTGGTCTTGAACTTGCAATGATCTCCCGCTTCAGCCTCCCGAGTAGTAGGATTACAGGTGTGCACCACCATGCCGGGCCCTCTTTGGGTTTTAAATGGCACATACGAGGTGTTTCACAACAGCTGCATGCAGATAGTGATTTAGGATTTTGATTTAGCAGCCAGCTCCTGATAGAAACTTTAAAGGTGTTAGTATAAACGGGGCATGGTGGCACATGTTTGTAATCCCAGCATTCTGGAGAGTGAGGCAGGAGGATTTCAATGAGGTCAAGGCCAGCCTGGGCTATGTAGCGAGTTCTAGGCCAAGCTGAATTATATAACAAAACTCTTAAAAAACAAATCTAAAAAAACCAATAACCACCAAAAGTGTTAGCACACATCACTAGAATATACTAACACCATAGCTATCTTCTGGATCCAAATGCAATGATTCAAATTCTTAATAGTCACTGTTGCAGGAGTTGGGTAGGGAGAGGGCAAGGAGCTGCTGAGGGGCTCACTAACCACTCAAAAAACATCTTCCGATTTCCTGAAGCACAAGTCTGGGGCCATTAACAGGGCGGCACATCTTAATTCTATGGCTGGAATGTGGGAGGAAATGCCTAAGGATTCACAGGAAAGCAGGAAACACACGCCTGTAATCCCAGCACTCTCAAGGCTGAGGCAGGGGGATTACCAGGTGTTTGAGGACAGCCTGGGTTACATAGTGAGGTCAAAACTAGCCTGAGCTACGTGGTGAGACTGTTTCAAGAAAGAAAGACAGACAGACAGAAAGAAAAGGAAAGAAAAAGAAAGGGCAACATACACTATCTACTAACTAGAGGTCACATAAATACCCAGATTCACAGGTATCACTACATTATTCAAAACACTTTAGAAGGTCCTGATTTTTCCAGTAAACTCATGATCAAAGCTTGAACACTGGGCGTGGTGGTACACACCTATAATCCCAGCACTTGGAAGACAGAACCAGGAGGATTACTGAGTGTTCCAGGCCAGCCTGAACTTCATAGTGAGATCCCCGTCTCAAAAAAAAAAATTGTCCATGTTGAACTTTTTTCTTTAAACATTTGTGGATTGGTTTGTTTGTTTTGTTTTTGAGACAGGATCTCACCATGTAGTTTAGATGGTTTTGAACTCACTATGTAGTCCAGGCTGGCCTCAAACTCTCAGGGATTCTCTTGCCTCAGCCTGGAGTGTGCTGGGATTATGGGAGTGCACCACCCATCGCTAAATGTTCATTCATTCATTTAAAATTTTATTCAAGAAGTCTGGCATGATGGCACATGCCTGTAATCATAGCACCCTTGAGGCTGAGGCAGGAGGATGCTCAGCCTGGACAATTTAGTGACTTAACAAGACCCTGTCCCAAAATAAAAAATACAAAAGGGCAGAGGATATAGCACAGTATGCAGGCCCTGGATTTAAACCCCAGTACTGCCAAAAAAGTAAAAAAATTATGGAGGCTGGCATGGTAGCATATGCCTATAATCCTAACATTTAGGAGGCTAAAGCAGAAGGATTGCCAAATTTGAGGCTAGTCTGGGCTATATGGCAAAGCTCTGTATAAAAGAAAAAGCTGGTTTGGAAACGTGTTAAGACATATGTAAGAGGGCCGAGATTCAGAAATTGGTGATTGTTCAGAGAAGAAAACATCTGCTTTTTTCTAACATTCAGATGAGCCAGGGTTGTGGGCCAAAAACAGAGAGGAAAGTAACTTCTGAAATATTCAAAAGAAAGCGACTGAGAGACTACATGATTAGGCTACTATAAGGTATTATGGTTGTGAAAAGCATCCAACACAGTTCATATACTATGCATTTTAGTTTAAAATACAATATTGCAGCACAGCTCAGACTTAGCCTTGCACACACTAGGCCAGTGTTCTATCCCTGAGCTACAGCCTCAGCACAAACACATCTTAGTGTTCCTCCTTCATTGTGGAATTAGATTCAACAAGAGGGGAGCTGGGCATGGTGTCATGTTTCTATAGTCCCATCTCTCAGGAGGCTGAGGCAGGAGGATGAAGCCAGGTAGAGACCAGATTGGGATACTTAGAGAGTTCAAGGCCACCCTGAACCACATAGTAAGACCCTGTGTGATGTAAAAAAATAAAAATAAAAGAAGATTCAACAAGAAGAAGCTCATCTTTCTGGTTTTCATAACTATAGATTCACAAGTGTGCCCAAAACTCAGAGTTAAAGAATTCAAATTCACAACTGGTTTCTCATGGAAATTAAGAGGCAATGTTCTATCTAAGATGATTACGAAAAATGAAAACACTTGTTTCCTCTATGTTGCTAAATCCAAAAGCCAGTTCTCACTGGTTCCTTCTCAAACCTCCACCATGTCAGAATACTCCAGCGCTCAGTCCTTGGAATTTCTCCCTGCTTATCTTTTCTGGGCTCACCCAGGCTCAAGGTTTATCTGCTGTTGGCTTTCTATCCTAAACCTTCCTCCTACTCTCTCCCCTAGCGCAGGGGCCTAGGGCGTCTTACAGCCAGTGGAGGCAGCCAGGCGTCTTCCAAAGGACCGGATTCATCCGCAAATCTTTAGGGCAACATTCTACAAACTATTCCTATTTCAAATGAGTCCAAGGCCACATAATTTTTATCCGACCTGCCACAACAGATTTCTAACTGATGTCGGTGCTTCTGCTTGCCTTTGGCTCCCTTTTAAGAATGCTTCCACAGAGAAAGCGGACCATCTGGGTCAGTTTGTTTCAGTTCACTCCTCAGAACATATCACAGATGGTGCCCTGTTCTCCTTAGATTGAATGCCACAGTCCTTTCAGTGGTCCTCAGAGTCCTACATTGTAGTGCTTACCTTGTCCTGGTGCCTGAGCCTCCCCATGCCGGGTTGATGTTTGATCTCCCTGCCCGTGGGCATGTGCACCGAGCTCTGCAGCTTTGGGAACGCTGGCCATGCTCTAGCTTCGCCCTCTGCCTGAGATTACAGGGTCAATGGCTTGTGCTGCTTCTCTTCAGATCTCCACTCCACTGTCAGCTTTGCAGTGAGGCCATTCACAGCTTGTTTCCCCGTCGACTCTTCTCCGGTCCGCTGTGCACTGAATTAAATCCCTTTTCCTAGTCTTGAAGACTGCTTTCGTTCTCCGGTCCGTGTTCGGCGCGCCAGTTGTTGGTCTATGATCCGTTTCTGTCCAGGGTGAACAGGTCCCCAGAACGAGGTACCCGCGGATGAATAAGAAAGTGAGAGGAAAAAGGACAAACTTCTGAGGCCAGGCGGCTTACAGCCTCTTAGACTGCAGCCTCTCCAAGTTCTTAAATGATCTTTTCTTTTTTAAAGCAAATCTGCTCGGTTGTACACTTGTGATATCATCGTCATCACCATCGTATTTTAGACATGCGTTCATTCTATTCCAAATTTTATACAATAGCTGCATGATAGGGTGTAATGTTGTTAGTATTCTGTGATTCAGAATAGCCTCCTCCATTCTTCTTAGCCAATAGTAAGACCCTACTCTTCTATTTACTTATAAAATATTGGCAGAAGAACTTACAAGGTATGTTCTCACTCAAGGGGTGAGTTTCCTAGGCAGAAGTTCTCACCACCAGGTCTATAACCACAGACTTTATCATTTGAATTTATAATGGATCGTCCTCCATCTGGGAATAGTTCATTTCATTAAACTTGATACTTTATTTCCATAAGGTGTAATAAACATTAGGACTTTTTTTCTTTTATGAGAATGACCTGCTATTTCCATCCTTCCAGCTGCTCAAATTGATTATTTCATGATGGATTACCTAGAGCTCTCTACAGAGATTTATGATGAGAGAGTTCACTTGTACATGCAGAATGCTCCATCGCACTGCCACTAGCACCCTCTCTTCCAGGCTCTGAGGTGACATTTCATGGTTTCTGTCCCTTTAGTTCTAAAGGTGGTAGAAACTTGGGGACAGCCCTATGACTGCATTTCTATCATAAAGCAACTGAAAACAACTATGGGCCTAGAATGGGACATGGCCTCACTGTGCTTTGAACTGGTCAAAATACACCAGTTATAGGATGCTCAATCCTCAGTACTGTCATGAGGAGGAAGCTTGAGAAGTTGGAACGCGGGTAGAAGACAGGAGGGTGATGAGGCATTTAGAGCATAGTGCATGAGGATCGTGAAGACCCTAGAGAGGCAGGGCTGGGGAAGGCAGGGCTGAGGTCATGGCACTGTGAGGAAGTGCTTGGGAAGAAGCAGTATTGCTCAATAGTATATTGAAGATAGTATAGTGCAGCCTGGATCATAGTATATTAAACCGGAGAGCATATAACGCTTGAATGGGAGGAATTTGGGTTGTGTCACTGCATTGCACGGTGGCCCTGGGGAAACTACTTCATGCTTCTCCCCAAGGTCTCAGCGTCTGTTATGAGTGAGGCAGGAGCACTGGATGAGGTCACCTGTGCATTTTTAGAATACGCTTATTTTTCAATATCTTTTTGTGATACTCTAATACATCTATGATTTTTCAGAATTACTTTTTGGAAGCATACTTTTCTTTTTCTTTTATGCAATGTTTTACTGGGAGCACTGTAATATATATTGAAGAAAGGAAAAAATCAAAACAGTGTACTTGATTGAGGCAGTCACAGGGCGCTAGAGCAGCGTACAAATCTTCCCCAAATGACACCAGCCCCACCTCTACTCAGAGCTTCCCCAGAGCTTCTCTGTGAGAAATGTGGTCTAAAGTCACTGAGGAAGTGGACTGGGAAGGAACGTCAGGGCTAGGGATGTAGCTCAGTAGAGCATGCACACGGCATGTGCAAGTCCTAGGTTCAACATTCACCTTGCTATATTTAGGGTAGTAGGTTTGTTTCAATGTTCATAATTATAATAGTTTTCTTTAATTGGCATTTGATTAATTAAAAGAAATTTTCATCACAGGAAATGTATTAAGCCATGAATTTAAGAATGTTTTTATGATTTCTTGAATATAGAAACACCTGAATGAAATTGGCTATGGAAAAAAAAATTCACACATATACTGTATACATGCATTTTACTTTGTAGATACAGGAGTTTGATCAATTTTTATGGTATAACATTTATAGTTTACAATATACTAAGTGTCTTTAAATTATCTCTATCAATGATTAGGTTGTTTTCAAAGGGGGGGTGATACGGAGATGATGTGATCAAAACATGTTATACGTATGTATGAAAGTACCGTAATGAAACAATATTTGTAAAATTAATATGTGCTAGTGAAATTCTTAAATATTTAAATTAAAATTATATTATGAATAAATTATGAATCTATGCATATGATTGTGGCCTTTCCATACATGCATATACCATACTTTGATCATGCCCAATGGTTGAATTTTTAAAGATCTATTTTATACGTGTTAAGAACTGAACCAAACTTCAGAGGGTCAAATAGCATCTTACTTTGTAAAGAATTTACATATCAGAAGAGTTAATGTTGTTGATGTGACTTCCTCGTGACCTTTGGATGAAGAGAAAAATGTTGACAAAAGTTATAATATGCTTATTATGAAAATGAACCTCAACTGGAATCTTAATTACTAAAGTAAGTGGGCTGGAAAAGACTTTGTAAGCTACAACAGTAGTTAATTTTTCAGAAAGTACCACTGAATAAATTTACATTCATAATTTAGTTGGGAAAAATAATAGTACCAAATGTATGGCACCTTCTTGATTTTAATACACTACTCTCTGAGCAGGTAGGTAAGTGAGCAGGAAGGTGACTTTAATACAGATGCGCTTGGGGCTTTAGTTCATTATCAATCCAAGAAGGAATAATAAATGCTTCAAATAAACTGTGTTTTTCATGTCTGCTCACTAATGAAATTTTAATTAACTATAGAACCAATTATAAGATTTTGTATACAATGTTGTAAGGCTAATTTTTTAAAATGTAAATGAAGGCGCTCAAGTAGTTTTTCTATAGAAAGACTTTCCTTTTTTAAAAAATATTTTATCATATTAAATGTGAGGAATACAGAAGTATTCTGGTTTGGGAATCTAAATCCCTCTCTTTATTAGGCGTATGTCTTATATACAAAACGTGCTTCGTGTATATGTTTATAATAATTCTGAACATATACCTAGTTCAGATAAATTAGCTGAAAAAGAAACTTCTTGATACTTTATATGCCCTATATGAATTAATAGGTCTCTTTGTATTTCAGTTAGTTAAATAGAAGTGTAAGAAGCGGAACTTGGCCTAAGGAATTTTTCATTAAAGTCTGTTTAATTTGCTGTCAAAAAATTCAGTAATAAATAAATCTTTGGTTATTCTGCCTGAAGTTTTCTTTCCTGGAGTTATTTCAAGGGATTGGACTTGTTCCTGCTGCTATGCTCCGGTAAATCTCTTGTACCCCACTTCATCACTTCCCCTCCCTGTCTTGGGGGTAGCTCTCAGGCACAGATTGGTCACTGATAACTTGGGGGATAGATTATGCTCCCTTTTTCCCCGTAGATGATTGGGAGTAATGACCTGCAACTACAAATTTTCCTTTAGAGAGTTGCACAAGCGGGTTGACTCTATTTTCCAATAAATGTGTTCTAGTGGCAAGTATACAAAATCTCTGTGACACAGAAAGCAAACAGCTTTGCCAGATACCTAATACTTTCGTTCCTTTCCTTATTAGGAGCTTTCTATTGAGACTACACTATACAAGCCTTATGGCAGCGGTCTTCAAACTGGACTGTAAACACTTCGGGCGTTTGTAAGGAACACAAGAGGATAGTTTTCTGGATTCCCAGTGTCCATGTGTTATATTTTTCCTAAACTAAGGCTTGTAATTCGCCTTCATGTTCAAGGAGATTCTTTTGTGCCATCGTCCTTTCACAGCATCTTTCCTTCTCTGTAACAGGTACACCCTGCATCCAACCTTCATTTCATTAAGGTGCATTTTCCCAGAATGTAAAAAGTTCCAATGCGCTAAGCCAAAGGACATCTGAGCGTTGCTTGAAGGTCGTCAGTGTTCTGCACTCAGGTACACTGTGAATTATCTGGCGTGACCCTCCCCATTCTATTGCCTTGAGTGTTGTAGAAGAATGTGCCTTTCTTAAGAAAGTTTCTCAAGAAACTTTCTGATTTCTTCTCAGAAAATCTCAGAGAAGTGGATTTTCTTGTTAGAGGTAAGAGATTCTTCACAGTTATTTCCAACAGTCATGCTTGAGCTGTGTTATTAGCTCAAAATGAAGAGCCAAAGGAGTAAAACTTAGATTGCTGATTGCTTTCTACCTGGAACTAAAACTTTGGTGCTATCAGTTTTTTTTTAAGACACTGGGTAAAAATTTTAAATAAACAGTTTACCTGATTTCTTTCAGACAAGTTCAGCATTTGCTAAGATGGTTAAACTTATTTTCTCAAATCACTTCAAAGAATATTTACTTTGATTTCAGTCAGTCTAATCTTGTTTCATCTACAAAATATTTAATGTTTTCTACTTCCGACTAGCAAAAAAATAATTGTATGCCAACTGTTGGACAAAGTAATTTTTAGCAGTGTAAGTCATTTATTTCATGAAATTTACAGGGAATTTTCACTATAGTGCTTTTAAAAACCATATTTTATGTATAGTAAAGAAACTATATAAAATCAGAAAAGTATACATAGTTCTTACTGAATGAAACCAGAGTTTAATTCATGCACATTTAGTATTCATTAAATATTATAACTGAATACATGCTCTTCACTTTATAAATAACACATAATTTTAGTTTTACATAACAAACCTGCAAATGTGGCATTTTATCATGTTTGCAAATTATAAGAAAATGGAACTGGGCATGGTGGTGCACACCTACAATTATCAGCAATCTGGGAAGTTGATGCAGAAAGATCAAGAGTTCAAGCCCAGCCCAGGTGACTAGGTGACTTACCAAGATCCTTTCTCAAAAGAAAAAATAAAAATGGGCTGGAGATGTAGCTCAATGCCAAGGCAGTGGGAATCCATCCCCAGTAATGGAAAAAGGAAAGAAAGAAAGTAAATAGATTATATTAGAAATCTTAGTCTTGATGATTTTCAATTTAATTTGAGTTTATTTCTCAGTGAGTTTTATATTTCAAAAAATATAAAAGCATTTTTAATGGAAATAAAAACTTAAAAGTTTGATTGATTTTCTAGATCTGGCTGGGTGATTCTGCTTAATCAGGTTCCATGGTAATTTTTTTCACTAGTTAAATGATTTAACTCAGCACTTCTAGATTTTTGAGGTGTTTTAAAGATGTATTACATTTCATATTGTGATTTGTCCTTTCTGCAGGGAATATATTGGGTGAAGTAAGACACTTTTAAGTGAAGGAGTTACAGGCCCAAAGCTGGTTGGTCGTGGATGATGCCTGATGGTCTTTGTGCTTTTTTCCTCTAGAAATTAAGAATCACATACTGTAGAGATGGGACAATGAGGAAAGTCCTTTGACAACGGATTGCTTTCTCTGCACTCAGTATAATAGAATGGCATCTTAACAAGTTGTCCATGTGTATATCATTAGAAATATTTTTGCTAATAGACCATTGTGTGATTTCTTTAGTATAACATTTAGTAGTTTAAAGAACAAATAGCTCTCCTTACCTGCTCCCCTGGGTGTTGATTCCAAGACTCCCTAATAAACCTCCTGGGGAATTTATTCTTGTGTTGAGCTGGGGTTTTTTTTGGAGGGGGACAAACATTTCCGTTGATCAGTTATGAAATGAAAAATGAAAATTTTCCTGGTCCATTCTCTGGTCTTGCCACATGTAAACAGAGCCATCTGTGAGTCTAACGGGAGTTAGATATTGAGTCTTGCCTCTTACGTGGGGAAGGCAGCTCTTTGCAGCAAGCCCTTTCGTTTTCCTAGAATGCTAAGAGGTAGGTAGATTTTGGAATACACAGTTAAGGTAGATTAACTGTCTCTCTTCCAAAATCACAGGGTTTAGGTCAAGTTCAGCACTGACACCACCCAAAGTTAAGGAAGATTAACTGTTTCTTTTCCATCCAAGGGTTCTTGTTAAACCTTTAGGTCCCCATGACTTTATTATAGTCAGGCTGCCCGGGAAGCAGACTCTGACAGAGATTTTCACGCAGGTTTTTTACTAGGAGCCTTCCTGGGTTCAACATGTATGGCTAGCAGGTCAGAAAGGCTATTTTTGGAGAGAGTAAGATCCAGCAAATTAAATCTGATCCATGAACTGTTTGAAGATAGTCCTGAGCTAAGAAAGAATAGTTTTTACACTTTGAATGTGCTGCTGGAAAAAAAATTAAATACCAAAAGCAGTTGACCTTGTGTGGCCTACACAACCTAAAACATTTACTTTCCAGCTCTTTCTGAAAAAATTTGCCTGTTCCTAGGAAACAGAAGGGGAAAGCTGAACTGAAGATGTAGCCCTAGCAAAGCCCACACTAGTCCTAAAAGGACATTGCAAGCTGGGATAAGGCTGCAGAGTTGTCTTGAATTAATTCAGGGTCCTGGGGCTCCCAGCATGGATGAATCTTTGAATGTGGGCTGCCCTGGGAAGGGAGGGTGGTCATGGTGAGACAGCTCACACCAGCCTGGCCCAGTTTCAATAGCTCCAGTCCTAGAGAGGGTGTGGGTTGTGGTAATATCCACTGCACAAGCCTTCTCTAGATTTCCCAGGGAGAGTTAGTGCCTCTCCTGTGTTCTCTCACAGGAAGAGGCCTATGGTATGAACTACTTATTACATAATTTAGTTCTTTACGATTCTCTGCTCACTTGGACCTACCCAGGAACAAGAATATCATCCACTTTTCTTCTTGTGCTGCTAGTGCCTAATTCAGGGTCTGACACAAAGAAAGAACTCAATACATATTAATGGAAGGAACAAATATTGTTGCTTTTCACGAGACTGAAAAATAGGAAATAACCTGTCATAGCAAAGGCTTTTTTAGAATTAGATTTTTGGTAAACTAGACCTTACTTTCATGAAACATTTCTGAATGGATTCATGACATTTGAAGGCAAGCAAAGTAGAATGCACATATTCCATCACATGCTTGGAGCTGGGAGGAATTCTCCCCCCACCCATATGTCACCCTCCCAGTGTTCTGACACTTCATGGCATATGGTGCAGCCGGCGACGGTAAGGACGTCTCTGCCAGACCTTCATTAGTTCCATTTATCTCTACCTCCCAACACAAAACCTATCATCTCCTGACGCTGTGGGATAAGCCAAGTTCATTCACTTCCTCTGGCCCTGAATTAGAAAGAGTTGGTAATTGTAGGATAAGGAATCCCAGAATACAAAACTTCGCCTCCCACGAACTGGAATATTACATTTCCATGGTTTTCTTGGGGGGGTATCTATGGAAGTAGCAAAGACACTTAATTCCTCAGTTATTGCATTAGGCAGCCTTCCATTGCTGGGACAGCATCCCTGACAGCTTCATGGAGAAAAGGTTCATTTTGGCTCATGTTATCCGAGGTTCCAGGCCATGTCCCACTGGCTGTAGGGCAGAGATATTACGGTGGAAAGTGTTGGTGGAAGAAAGCTGTCAACTTCACGGAAGCTGGAAGCCGAGGGAGCAAAGGACTGCCAGAGAAGAGAGGGCCCAGGGTCCCACAAAGTCCCCAAGGTCATGCCTCACAATCTACCCAGGCACAGTCAGAAGTGTGTTTTCCTAATCTCTTAGGCATCTCTCAAAACAATCAAATTAACAATCAAGATTAATCATCACTGTAATGTTGTCTGTTAACTGTTAAATCATCACTGTTAATGTTCTCTCTCTTAACGGTAGGGAATAAGATAACACCTGAAAGGTCACTTTCAAATCATAATAACTGGCACTCTTTAGAGGGGCACCAGTTACTTGGCATAGAGTTCTCCCCTTCTGTTATCTTAGCATTGCACTACCATGATTTTGAGTTCCTGAAGAACAGGGATGACTATTTGTATTGTGTTTCCAAATCCACAGCTCCTGGCAGAGGGGTGTTTTGGGGGGCAATTACTTAAAGAAAAAGCATTTGTGGAAAGTAAATTCTTTAATTTATAAGGCCAATGCTATGAACAGCATGCTTTAAACTTTGCTCTGTCAGTGGCAGATGAGCTCAGCCTGCTGTAGATGTGCCTTTGTTCTGGAGACTTTGAGGAAAAGCCTACTGTTTGGCATCATGTAAGGTGTTTTTCATAGAATGAAAAGGTGAGAATGTAGAAGAGGGGTGTAATTTTATTTGAAAGACAGCAAATGGTGATTTCTAGCTCTGCATTCAGATGGATAGTCATGGCAGCAGGGTTGGAAGGGAATCTTTTGTATTTGATTGACTTCATAATATATTTCTTTTCAATTTAATCATTCCCAGTGTCTCTTGGCTTTAGTGCATAAGAGCTATGTTTTAGTTATATGCTTAAAATGTTATTATATATATTTTGAGTTTGGCTATAGGAATGCCCATAATATTGTCTACTGCTATGGGATAAGCTATAGAAATGCACTCTATTCCCCATGATCACTAACTTGAGATAGATATAAATTGGCTGTCTAATAGTAAGTCTTATACTGTCTATTCTTTGTGCAAGAAACTCCAGGGCATCCCAAGAATCTGTGTAATCTTGTGCCAAGAGTGCCAAAGCATCTCCAATACCTATTTGAAAAGTGTCAACTCATTTTCTGTCACCCTGTCATTTCCCAGAAAAATATCACTAATGATTTTACAGCTATATTCCTTCTAATGCAGCACTCGGTTTAAAAAGAGATGGATTCCATCTTTGTAGTTTTGCTTTTTCTGACATACTCATTGAACTATAATAAGTAGAAATTAAAAATGGATAGTTCAGTAACTTCTTTCTGCTAATTTTCTTTGCCATCAGGAAAGTAAGCGAGGCAATAAGATTGACATGAACAAACTTGAGAATTAAAATGCAGAAAACCAGAGAAGCAGGAAATTTATGACCTCTTCTCTGAAGGACTTTTCTAAAACATACATTTGTGGCAATTTTGAGTGTGTCAAAGTAAAGCTGTGCTATTTTTACCTTTATGGCCAGGCTTGCATAATCCTTGGACCTGGTAAGAAATACATGAATTTTGCAATTTACCCATGAAGACTCCACATCGCTTCCAAGACCTGGATGCTTTTGATTTCTCAGAATTAATACATTGATACCAGAGGCAGCATTTGAAGCCAAAGTCACCTTTACTAATCTCTGCTTAGGCCGAAAGAGAGAAAGGCTTTCTTTTTAATTCCAGCTGGTACTTATCTTGAGGAATTGATCCTTAGACACATCAGTGGCATTTCTTACTATTTCCGACACACCCTTACGCAGCCTTCCACTAGGAATTATTACTGCACCCCACTAGTCATTATATGAGATGGAAATGGTATGGGGAGGTGAAGGAAATCATATTTTCCAGCTTTAAGCTCATACTTTCAGTAAGTAAAGCAATTGTTTTTTACTTTTGCTTCTTTTTCTTTTAGTTTTTTTTTTTTTTTTCTTTTTTAGAGGAAGTACCAGCTATTGAACCTAAGGCCTTTGGATATGCCACTTCATTATTTATTTTGAGATAGGCTCTTCCGGTTGTTTATTTGTGGTTTGTTTTCTTGCTTTTCTTGAGCCAGCTTCTAATTTTTTTTTAAAAAGATGTAAAACATGGTAGTTTTAATTTGTACTGACATTTCTTTGATGACCTCATTCTTCCCACCATAGGTGGATGAGCAGTTTCTTGTATTAGTGTGTTTGTGTATTAGCAGAAAAGGATAAGTTAACTGCTCATTACTTCCAAATCAAGACACGGGTAATGCCACCACCCTCGATTACAGAATAGTCAAAGATCTATCTATAACTTTTATTTTGTCATTTTGAGGGAGGGTCTCACTATGCAGTTCAGGCTGGTCTTGAGCTCACTTTGTAGCCCTGGCTGGTCTTGAACTTGCAATGATCCTCCTGCCTCAGCCTCCTGAGTGCTGGGATTACAGGTGTGCACCACCACTCCCAGTTCTCTATAACATTTTAAAAGCATGACAGTTAAGTTGATGTACTAAGAAATAATAGATCATTTTTTTTTCTTTCTTTTTTTTTTTTTTTTGTGCTATCCAGTCACAGGTCATTTCATCATATGAATGGGAATAGTGCTGTTGGGACTCTTTTAGGACGAGTTCTTCCCAGTCAGCAGAGGGAAAAGATGAAATGAGACTGACACCCTAGTAATCCTGCCTATGTCAGTGTACAGTTAGAGGATCCATTGCATTGTGAGCTTAGAAATAACAGGGAAAGTGTCTTGGTTACTTTTCTTTTGTTGCTGACACAAAATACCCAACACCCAAAATGAAGGAAGAAAAGTTTATTTAGCTTACAGTTTGTGGAGGTTTCAGTCCATACTTGGCTGTCTCAGAGACAGAGTGGCACATGGCAGAGGGCAAACTGTTCATGGCAGCAAACAACTAGCAAATGTGTGGAATGGCAGGCAAGCAGCCTCTCCCCTTACATTGTAAACAGGCTACCCCTACCCAGGGGGCGTGTACCTCTCACACAGTCTCCATGCCCTCCTCTTCCACAGGCTCAGTACGTCTACAAAGTAGGCACCCTGGCTTCCTGCTGAATCATTCAGCCAAATCTCTAGACTCCCCAAGTTGACACAATGTATCAACCATAACAGAAAGCTTCACAAAACATGAAAGAAACAGTGGGCCAGGAGTACAGCTTTAATTGAAATGTCACAATGTAACAAAAAAGCACTCAAATTCTTTGGGGTTTGTGGCAGGTTCCCAAACTACACATGAAGAGACAAAGCTAGATGATGATTACAGTCTTTAAGTGAAAGACAAAACTCCAAACCAGAACAAACAAAACAGTAACAACAAAAAACAAAACACCTCATAATAAGCCAAAGGTGGTTTTGCATGCCTATAACTCTAGCGTTCTGGGAGGCCAAGGCAGGGGAATCTCAAGTTTGAGCTTAGCGTGGGCAACATAGTGACTTAGCAAGACCTTGCCTCAAAATAAAAAAATAAAAAAGGGCTGGGGATATAGCTCCATATCAAAGCCCTATGTTCATTTCCTAGCACCGCAAAACCCCTTCTTCCTCCAAATTATGAAACTCTTCACACTCTTTCCAAGTTCACAAGTGATCCACCAGCTGAATGCCTGAACATATCTTTTTTCAAGGTAAGCATGGAATCAGCCATGAGGAAACATCCAGAGAAAAGGCAAATTCTTTGCAGAAGACTATTCTATAATGAAGTACAAACAGAAATCCTGAAGTGGACATAGGAAATATTCACTAAGAAACACAGGGATACTGTGCAGTATTATAAAACACATGTAATGGTTACAGAATCTTCTCATTTATTCAGCAGTTCACCCTTCTCTGCAGTCTACAGTCACTTTGTTTTGCCGGTTTCACTGCTGATGTAGCCTTCAGGTTGTCTCCTTGAGTGGGTTTCCCAGGTCTGATAGGAGAGCGGTGCTACCTACCAACGATCTGGTGCATTCTCTCTGGCCATTCTCTCGGAATGCCTCTGAGCTGAGGACAGCATTTTCCTGTCATTGGGTCACAGATCACGTCCCCAGGGAATGCAAAAGTAAATCTGTCCAATTAGTACATCCTCGTTGCACTATAAATTCTTCTCTAGTCATAGGAGCTTGGAGTTTGAACATGGTGTTTGCATAGCGAGGGCACTTTACATATTCTAAAATAAGGATAAAAATGAGTAGGGAGATAAGAACAGTATGGTAAGAATTATATTTATGTAACAAAATTAATTCAGAAAAGCTGTTGCATTTATAAACTAGAAGAAGTTGTCCTTTTTAGGGGAGCTAAAGGGGACTAAGATATATGAAGAAAGTTCTTTGAAAATCTTCCAAATAAATCTTTTATGTAGTCCCACACACTATGTCTGTTTATTAAATTAATGATATTTCTAAGTGAAAAAAGATCAAATATATTTAGCGAACGAGAGTTTTTCAGCTCCTTAGAATAAAGCTCTGCATCATAAAAGTTAGGGAGATCTTTTCCAAATGATGGAGGAGCAAGAGATAAAGGGGGAGGAGGGGAGGATGAGGGGATGAAAAGAGAGAATTTTGGAAACAGCTCTTGCACATGGGGAGGAGTAGGGAGCTATGAGTGGGGTAGGGATAAAAAAAGAATCGGGATGTTTTGTGTATATGTACCAACTGCCCATGGTAAATGTAAATGTTGTACACTGCAAGCAGGTTTTAATCAAAATACATAAAAAATGAATGAAAAAAATAAAATAAAGCCCTGTAAGTGTCAAAAATGTCTTTCAGGTCAATATGTGTCTGATAGTTTTCATTTGCCCCTTCAGACTTAACTTTTTCTGTTTATCACTGTACTGTTGACCGTGGAGGTTGATGTGTGTGGACTGTACCAATAGGCTGGCTTGCCCTTTGTTCTCTGACTGACTTAGCCAGGGAGGAGTTCTAACAGAAGAAAGAGAAAGGAGAAAGAAACAGAAAGGAGGGGAGCATTTATATTTTGTCCTGGGAGTGTTCTCAGGCTGGCAACGCCCCTCCACAGAGAGTTGTACCCCTTCTGAGTGCCTCAATCTATCAACCCCTCTTCCTCCTCCTTGTTTCCGGTGGCTGCTCACGAGTCTGGGACTGACATAGGACCTGTTTTCGTATTACTTCAGTGCTCCTTATGTTCCTACTTCAATTATCTTTGTTGGTAATAATTTCATTATACTTTCTTTGAGTTATTCAATTTGTCATCTGTTTCCTTTAGGGACCCAGATTTATTAAATTTGGAAGACAAATCTTGTCCCTGGAATCTCCTTAAGAAACTTATGTCCATTTGGCATTAATAACACATCAAGAGCGACTTGTCAGGAAGAGAGAGAGATTTATGCCTTATGTGTCAGGCACTATAAAAGACCTCTAAAATGAGGAGCTGTACCTCCAAGTGAGAGGCATCTATCAATTAGAATCCTGAAAGGTGGAGAGCTGGGGTAGTTCTCTTCCCGTGGACATCTATTCTTTCACTTCCCATTTATTGCTCATACAAAATATGTAAGACAGCTTGCTGGATCTGCAGGTTTACAACTGAAAAAGTGCTGTGGAGATTACTGTGTCATTTTAGTGCTACAAAAATCCTCCCCATTTAACAGCCTGAGCAACTGGGTATCAAAGAAGTTACATCTAATCTTGCCTAATATTACCAAAGTAGTAATTGGTAGAATAAAGACTTGAACTTGGATATTCTGACTCAACATTTGTAGATTTCCATTCTGTGTGAAGAAAAGTAAAACCGACACGTATTTCTAGTAATCAAAGTAAGGTGAACAAGAACCAAAGTAGAATTAAAGATAAAATGTGTTCACATTTAGGGAATGTAGAAATCCCTTCTGGTGAGGTCATCAGAATCACAGCAGGCTTCTGGGAACATTGCTGGAAGTCCAGAGGAGTCCATATAGATCCATAGAATGAATGGGCACTCAGATCACAGAGGACCTTGGAAGCTAAGCTCGGGAATTTGGAATGTGTTCCCTAGTCAGTAGATATTTTAAAGAAGTATTTCATCATGATAGTGGGTAATAGCAGGGACCCACATCAGTTGAGGTTTTTGGAAATTCATTTAGAAGAACTGCATAGAATAAGAAATTAAAGCACACCAGGTACAAAATTTGATAGGTGGGAATAAATAATAAAGGAGATAAGCAAGAAAAGCCTTTGCAAAGATGGAGACAAAGAGCTCTACGTGGCTCGTTGCATTTTAGAAAACGGACAAAGAAGTTAAGAAAGGTTTCAGTTTTGCTTGAGTTATGGCAAGATCACAGTTCCATGAGCAGAAAAGAAGGTTAAACTGTGTGAAACAGGGAAGATTAGGAAAGAATAAAACATTCAGGTCTAGAAAAGTTGTATGACTTGGTCTAGCAGATAAGGTTGGAAGTATGTACATAAAGGTCAAGTTTGACAGGAATCATCGATATCATTAGTAAATATCTTGCTGTTGAGACTGTGTGAACTAGGGTTGTGAGGATGGAAACAGTGTGGCCAAGGTAAGATATTCTCCAGCTCAATTTGAGCCACAGTATGTTCATTCAGAGCTGTTCTGGCTGAGCCTGGTCAAGGTTGTATCTTAGAATACAGCACTGAATGGAAAGTTCAGCAATTAGACCAAACAACTCCCCCCCAAACAACAGCAATGTAGAAGCAGCAGCAGCAAGTTTGAAAGCCAAAAGGGAGGAGGAAAAGATTCATGACCTGTGCGAAAACAGCTTTGAAGAGCTACTCAGTAATAGGCTGTGGACAGTGAGCCCTAGAGTCTCCCATTTTCACTGTACCCAGAGAGGATTGTGAAGAATGGGATTTGTTTACAATCTTAGTGAATAAGAATGATATGAAAAGGTGCCCAGCATAATTAATCGTCAAGGAAAGGCAGATCAAAACCGCAGCAAGTTCTCTCTTCGTACCTGTCCCACTGGCTGTTACACATGCATCAAAAGCAATAAAAGAGCAAGTGATGAAGATGTGGAAAAACCAGAACACACAGACTGTGAGTCGGAATGTAGAATGGTGTAGTCACTATGGGAATTCGCATCAAAGTTCCTAAAACATCAAAATAGGACAATCGTATCCATCCAGAAATCCAACTTTGCATATCTGTAAAGGAATTAAAATCAGAAACTCAAGAAATAGCTGCATTGCCGTTATTACAGCATTACTTACAGTAGCCAAGTTAAAGAAGCTAACCCCTTTTCTATCCGTTGAGGAAGAAAACTGGTGTTTAGATACAGTGGAATATTACTCAGCCTTTAAAAAGAAGGAAAGTGTGTTATCTGAGACAACACAGATGAACCTAGAGGACATTAGGCTGAGTAGTATAAACCAATCACAGGACAAATACTGCATGATTACATGATTACATTGAAGTATCTGAAATATTCAAACTCATAAGAGCAAAAAGCAGAATGGGGGTTTCTCAGGACTGAGGAGGAGAAATTGGGAAACATTTCTTCAGTAAGTACAGTTTCTCTTATGCAAGATGAGTACATTATAGGTGTCTGCTTTACAACGTGGTACCTGTATTTAACAATATGGTATTGTGCATTTAACCTGTGTTACCAGGATAATTAATCTCATGTTAAATATTCTTACAGAAAAACCCACAGGAGAGGTCACGGAATTTTTATGAGATGGTGGGCAAACTTAGTGCCATAACTGTGGTGATGTTATCATGAGTGTGTGTATAAGTCCAAGCTCATTAAGATATATACATTAAATATGTGTGCATCTATAAAGATAAAAAAGAAGTGACTAGGGAACTCAAGTCCAGAAGAGGCCTATATTTGGATATGGGATACAGTGCACAAGGAGATACACAAGTAATCAGAGAAGGGACAGACTTAAATGTAGGTACAATTGAAGAAATGAATTTTAAAAGATAAAAAATAAGTTATTCTGATATTATCTGTGGTAAGGTCATTGGAATCAACAATTATGAATTAACTTTTTTTCGGTTTTTTTGGGGGTTTCAGGGATCAAACTCAGGACCTTGTGCTTGCCAGGCAGGTGCTTATACCACTGAGCTATATGCCCAGCCCTGATACTAACTTTTGGGAATGATTTTAAATAGTCTGTTACGCTAGAAGCCAGAAAGTCGGGGGATAGGCAGCATGCAGGTGTAAAGTGTATGGTTTGGAGGTGTGACAGATCTCAGCGGCACTTTCGGTCCTGTCACTTACCAGAGATATCAGTTTGACCAAATTATTTCAGAGTAGTCTTAGTTTCCTAAGCTGTAAAATAATAGTAGCCTGCTTTATGATTCTTGAAGGAATTTGATGAGGCGGGTGAAATCGCTTGGGTGTTATACGTAGAATATAGCATGCTCCTAATTAAAGACATTTCTTTGTGGAGAAAATAATCATAACGAAGGGGAAAAACCCTAGCTGTAGATGTCTCTTAAGGATTTCGGTGGAGAAGGGGCCTGAGAACTTTGTAAGAGAGACAAGAACAAGTCTCAGGAAGGAACACACAATGATTTGAAGACTATTTGGAAGTAGAAAAATAATTTTAAAATAATTTTTAGAGAAGAAAGATCTAGTTTTTTAAGGTAGCTGTCTTCTTAGTGAAAAGAGCGAATTTTCTAGATGATACACTAATTTAAAAAGATAGAGTTCCAAAAGAGGAGCAAAAGTTCACATCACATCATGAGAAAGCCTACCAGTGTTAATAGAAAAGAGTAAGTTGATCTTCGAAAGAGAAACCAGTCATGTAACATTGTGATAGATTTCACTAGAATTTAGGAAAAAGTCACACTGTAAGAACAGCAGTAAAGCTAAGAGGTAGTTGAAGTTGCTGGAACAAGACGGTCAGAGTCTTAAGAGGGGACTGAGGAGGTGAGATCAGGCACAACACGGCCGCATATTGGTGGAGTGACCATGAACTGGAAACGCTTTTATACTGTTCTCAAAAAATTTAATCAACTTTAGTTAAAAGCCCTTATAAACTTTGGTGTAGAGAACCCTTCCCAGTCCTTGTCATGGCCCAGGAAGTTATATTTGTAATCTCATGGAAAAGTTCTTGGAATTCTATGAGTTAATTCCAATCTACCACTTCCAGTGCAGCCCATGGTGAGAATAAAGACACTAAAGCATATCTGTAGTCATGAGGACCTAAGTCCAGGCATGATGACGGCTATCCAGGACAAAGGCCTCTACCAGGGCCAAACCCAGGTTTTATTAATTTGTGAAGGAGGGAGTGGCTTGAGGATGAGTGACTGTGAGAATGGCAGGAAGTAGGTGAGTGCTGTGAGCTGGGTGAAGTAGGAGGCCTGGAATCATATCTGCAATGAGAAGGTTATACAGAAAGAGTAACCTGCATAACACAATTGAGATACTATCTCGTGTTTTGGGGTTGGTGCTTCAGCTCTGGTGTGCAATCTTTCGAGCCCCAGGAAGTCAGAGCCTCTATCTCAAGGCCCCATCCCAGCTGGCAGCGTGCAACATTGGTCCTTCATCCCTCTTCATCCTGGCTCACACAAGGGAATGACGGGGATCTGGGGGAAACACTGCCTGTCATCTTCAAAGACTACACATTCACACCTCAGCTGGACCAATATGCATTGCTTAAAGTCATCTGAAGGGATAAAGAAAAATCCTAGCCAGCTCTGTATATTGATATATACACCAGGGGTGTTTGTGCATGTGTGTTAAACGCATGCACGGAAAAGAAGTAACTGCATTGCCCTGCCTACGCCAGTCTCTGTAGAAAGAAACAACCACCACATAATGTTCTTGTAGTAATGTTTTTGGTAGAATGTGATACTAGCTAACGAAAACTTTGTTTTGTATTGTTTTAAGGTTTGCTCATTGCTGATTTAGGAAAAATTTGATGTTTAATATTATAAGGATCACTGTGGTAAGCCAGACAGTCTGTTAATGCTACCAAAGGGATTACAAATTTGGTGAAAATCTTTTTAGGCAACAGTTTGCAAATGTGTAGTAAGAGCATTAATATCTTCATGTCGTCTCAATATGCAAGTTGGAGGAATTTATCTTAAGAGAAATAGTTTACAATGTGGGCAAAGACATGTTCATCATAATGTAATTTCATAACAAAATGCTGACAATTTAAATTATAGATGAGCAGAGAAGTGACTGTCTTGTTGTGCTGCATCTGCAGTGTATCTAGCATGTAAATAATTAAATTGTTATACTCAAGGAGTTTTGTACAGATGAAAGCCTGTCTGGTCCATGTGCGGTGAATCCGGAGAATAGGTACCAATGGCTTGTATGAGAGATAGCTTGCAGGAAATGTTTTAAATTAGGTAAATAGAAAGCAAAGACATGCTATTTTAAGCTTAGAACACAATTTCTTGAAACATTACCTGCTATCTTTTGTATCAGGGACCTTGGAGACACTTGTTAAACATGTAGATCTCCTGGGCTAGTGGTACAGCTCAGGGGTAGTGGTAGTTCTTGACTAACCTGCAAGAGGTGCATGGTTTGATCCCTAGCATAAGAACAGAAAGGAAAGGAAAAGAGAAGAGAAGGAAAGAAAAGAAAAAGGAAAAGAAATGAAACAACAACAACAAAAACCTAATCTAAGTCAGAATCTGAGCATGGGCCTCAGTTATTTGTCCTTTAAAAGATACACCTCACATCATCTCTTGAGGCACTCTAAGAAGCACTAGTTGAGGAAAAGAAGAATTCTTGCAAAGTATCTTGTCTTCTGCAATTAAGCATTTCAAACTCTTCTCAGAACTGGAGGATGGAGAGTCCCCATTGCTCTTTCATAATCTGGTTAAAGAGATTTATATTTGTGATTCACTGAAGGAGCCGACACCATAGGTAACCGTGCTGGGAAGAGTGGTACGGTGACATTACAGGTAACTTGTCAGTGTGAAAACAGAAGTCAATCAGTCCTACTTTTGAGGTATTCTTTAGATTAGATGCTAACCGCTATGTGGCAGAGGCCACTATTCTCAAAGATTGGCTTCCACGCAGAGCTTTGATACCCCGAGCATGCGCACTAAAGACATTCACCGTCACTCTGTGCTGTGGTCTGCGCTTAACACCAGGGGGGTGCTGCTATCAGGAGGTCATAGCTTTATGAATGAAATTAGCGCCTTACAGGAGCAACTCTGCTAAGCTGCCTTGCCCCTCTCCCTATGGGAGGCCACAGTGAGAAACATCATCTTTAAGGAAACAGGCCCTTCAAAAGACACTGAGTTTCCTGGCAGTTTGATTATGGATTTCCCAGCCTCCAGAACTATGAGCAATAAATTTCTGTTGTTTATAAGCTGTCCAGTTTGTGGTATGTTGCTGTAACAGCCCTAGCAACGTGGATGCTAAGCTTCCTAGCTGAGTTGGACAACTGAAATTCTTAGGTTCTTCTTAGGTAAACTGGACATAATACAGTACTGGAACCAGAATAGTGATGAAAAGTTATATACAATGTGTTTAGCATAAGACATGGTATGAAGGAAATACTTAGAAGTGTTTGTAGTCATGACTTCAAGGGCTTGACTATGCAAGATAGAAGGTGAGACTTTTCTAGTTGACCTGGAAGACTATGTTAGTTATCAGATAAGCCCACGATTTAGAGTAATACCAAATTCTTGGTGTGGGTGGGTGGTTGGGGAAGCTGTAGGGTGATATGTAGTCGGACCAACTATACTAATAGTCCTTCATTTGAGTAAGATTTTTGATATTAATTTGTTTCATGGACCATCTAAACCCAAAATCGTTTATTGAAAGCTACCCTTTCAGAATTGGTCTAGGCTGAATACAGTGGTGCACACCTGTATCCCAGAACTCAAGGAGCTGAGGCAGAAGGATCACTGCCAGTTCAAGGCCAGCCTGGGCTACAAAGTGAGTTCAAGGCCAGCCTGAACTTCATAGTGAAATCCTGTCTCAAAAAAACAAAACAAACAAACAAACTCCCAGAATTGGTATAGGACTGAATTAAATTATGTGAAATTCCATTTGCAGTGTGATGTTATTTGCATAACTTCCTAGTTCCAAAGAAAGTAAAAATTTACATGTGTGTGCAAACACACACACACATACACACACACACACACACACACACACACACAGACACACACACACACAGGGAGAGGGAGAGATACATGTACATGATCATGATCCTGGCCATGTAAATGTTTTTGGAGTATTGCATATTGCAAAACTGTTTTAGTTTCTAATCAATTTCTCTGCCTTATGGCCATCATCAATACTACAATATATAGACTTACTCTACCCTTTTATGCCATAATTAGTGTGCACTGAGCAAAGTTAACTTCTTGTACTTTTCTCTATGTAAACTCAAATAGGACTAGGAACAAACATCTCTAAGGCCTACTCAACTTTAGGAAAAGAACCACTCTCCAGAAACACAACCATGTCAGGTGAAGACAAGTGCCAGGAGAAATCCTTTATATTATCCAGTTACACAACACACTTCTGGAGTAAATGATATATCCTAACTTAGGGTACATCACCAGATTTAAGTCAGAGAGAATCCTCTGCCAGTCAATAAGCGTGCGAGTCACCGGGAGGTCTCTTCTTAGAATTTTTTTCAAGACTTCATTGGATAACTCCTGTAATTCTTCAAAGACAGCAGTTTGAAATCTGTTCTCTTGATCTTCCACAAGCCTTGCAAAATTTAGAGCCAGTTGAGCTTGGTTAACGACTTCTAAGCTTTCTTTCACATCCTTGGAGATTTCAATGTGAAGGTTGACACACCGGAAGAAGTGAGCTTGCACAAAAATTCTTCCTGTTACCAGGGTTAGAAATGGATTCACTTGGAAAATCCATTTAGATTTCCAAAGACCGTTCCAGCATTCTCCTGTTTCATAGTTGTGATCCTCAATGCACGCTATCAAGAATTCCTTATTCTTGATAGTTTTTCTCAGCACATTGCAGTTTCCAGCTGGAAAGTGATCATTCACATATAGTTTTAAGGCACACAGGACAACAGTTCTCAGGTATTCTGTCTCATTCCGAATAATGCCATGACTCTTGATGTCTTTCAACTGATTTTGAAGTAGATCAAATTTGAAAGAAAGTTTGCTTTGATGGTCAAAAAATCGGTAGTCACCCATTACGTTGTGGTGAGATAAGAGTACCGGATTCCCATCAATACAGAGTGGGACACAATATTTTTGGCAGTGCTGGTGGCCTGCGCACTCACCTTGATGGTGCATAAGTTTTTCATCACGGATAAGCAGACAGAGATCATCAAAGGCATTGACAAATTCCCCTGGCGGAGCCTGTATTAACAGTCTGCGAATGACTCTTTCTTTCTCCTTCTGACTCAGGATGCTAACTGCCATGTTTGATTGTGGTAGAAGCAGAGAGTCTTCAAAAGCTGAGATAACATTCCATGAGAGACGCTTTCCATCAAGGTGTTAATTGTTTAAGCTTAAGATTACTATGTCCAGCCATGAAAACAGGTGGCCTGGCCAGCTCTGAGTCTCCTGGTGAAGTCACAAAGAAAGTTTCTGTATGAAGTGTGGAACCTTTGATGATATCACAATGAATGTGCAGACCCAAAGGAAAAAAATGACAGTCACCTAACAGCATGGTGCCCAGCCAACCAGTGAGATATCCATGTTGAAGATTGTTAAGAACATAGACTCCTGAACAGGCTTCATCAAAAGTGGTGTGTCTCTGCGTGTGTTAGGTGTTGTTTGGGATCCAGAGAAGTAGCTCACTGTTTTTACTGAGTGTTTGAGAATGTGTTACTTCTCCAGTAATCACAACAGCATTGATTTGTACTCAGGCCCTTAGGATAGCTGCCAGACCAGATGGAAGCATACTGTGATGAACAGCTTGAGGGGTTTCAACAAAACAGTAAAAATAAAACAAGGTACAATAGCAGTTCTCGAAAAAGTGCCAGACAGCAAGAAACGCGGCATTTATAAACCTACCAATGGGTTTGGAAATGAACACAATATGAACAAGACGTCAAAAGTTTTAGGCAGGGTCATGCTGGGCCCATGTCTTACTTGATATTTTTGTGATATTTAAATATGAATTAGTTTTAAAGAACCAAGGCAACAAACTATGTGTTCTCTGTTCTTTCCATAGAAAATGTGACACGGCTGATGAATATCAAGAAATTCCTTTTCCAAAAACGAGGCAGAACTACTTATATTTGGAACTTGTGGCAACACATATCCAGCCGAGATTTCTAAAAGAGGAGAAGCAGTGAAATGGCACCGTCGGGTCATGACAAGAGTGAAAGGAGATATCCATTTGGAAGGGTTTTCCTCCCTCCCTCCTTTCCATCCTAACTTTTTTCCTTCCTTCCTTCTTTTCTCCCTGCTTCCCTCCCTTCTTTCCTTCTTTCCTTTTTCCTTTCCTTCTCTCTCTCTCTCTCTGCATACAATACTGGGGATTGAACCCATGAGTCCACTACCAGTGATCTACACTCCCAGACTCTTTTAGATTGCATTCTGAGACAAGGTCTCACTAAAATTGTCCAGGCTGAGCTCAAACTTGTGATCCTCCTAACTCAGCTGCTTAGAGCACTGTTTTTATAGGCCCATGTCACGGCATTCAAATGGTTCACCCTCTTTGTTACTTTTCTCTCTCTCTCTCTCTTTTTTTTTGAGACCTGAACTTAAATGTCTTAGATTTAAGTATGAAAATGTAACTTTCGTCCATATCTGTCCTGAGATTTTTGTGGATTTCCCTTGATTCCTGCTTCTTTTTCCTATAAAGACATGAGCTTTGTAACGTTTAGTCAGAGGTATTAAATTTAAAGACTTCTTATTCATTCTAACAGTCTGAAAGTGGAATTTTGAAACATTTTTACTATAGCTTTTAAAATTTTATACATTGTCTTGTTATTTCATCTCCGTTTTAGTTTTTCAAATTGGTCAAATTCTTGTAGGTTATCTGTATATACAAGTACACTTGATTAGTTTAGTTTTCCCTCTTATACCAGGTATGCACACTTATAATATTCCAAACTCTTTTTGATATTTAAAATGTTGATTGTGGGGGCATGTATATAACAGGGAAGTTGACAAAATATAATAATAATGTAAATCATGGCTATTACTTACTGAAGACTCAGCAGCAGAAATTATATTGAATGATATATTATGGACTTATTTAATGCTTCCCTCTTCCATAAGATTAGGTATTGATTTTCCTCTAGGATTACAGAGGTCAGGTGAGGGGTATCTTTAGGAGTAGCTGCCTTTCAAGTCCATGCCCTCAGGACTTACAAAACTGTAATAATGTTTGAAGGAATTTTCCAGGTAATTACTTTATTTCTGAACTTTTAATTTTTATCCTTTTATATCTTTACTAAAGGATGGTAGCTATGTCTTTGTTTTAGATACTATTTGTCACACAATGATTTTGCTATTTACTTTAAACACAATATAGATTATCCTTTAAAATTAAAGATACAGGTAAGATGAAAATAAGGCATTTCTTCAAGAATTTTGAGCACTCAATGACTTTCTTTGATAATTTCCTTAACATTTTTGTTCTGCATACATGGTTTTTGTCAAAGATTCGGGATGAATTTAGAGGTGGAAAAATTAATGTAGAAAAAACACATAAATTACTTGAAAAATTAGATATTCAGTGCAATTACTTTCATGTGAAACATATTTTTAAGGTAAGATGATATCCACCCCTTGCTTATCCCATCCAAGAAGCACTTAATCTAAGTAAACATTAATGACTACTTGAATGCTTTCTGTATAAAATGCTTATGAGATATTAGTCTCTTAAGAATAAAATGAATCCATTATGCTAACTATATGTATAATGAATTTGAAGAGATTTAGGGAGGAGGTAAAGTTGGTAGCTGATTAAATTTGAAATAATACCAGGCTATTTGTTTACAATAACTTCCTGAATATGAAGGAATGCTTATGTCTGAACTAGAATTGGTTATCTGTCAAAATTATATAAGTAATTAAATGTAAAATAGATGCAATGCAAATGGTTTGTAGACAGCATATGTAGTGGCTAGGGTGGAGTATCAACTTGGTTGCCTTTGGGGTCTACTGGGGAGATCAGTAAAGCATACTTCTGGGTGGGTTAGGGAAGTATAGCTTTGAGGAGTCTGTGTGTGGTTCCTCTGCCTTTCTTCTCTGGCACTGTTACCCTGCTCTGCTTTCTGGCTACCATGAGCTAAGCATCTCATACTGTTCTATGCCCTTCTGCAATAATATTCCTGCTGATGATGGACTAAATACCAAGAAACTGAGACAAATTAAACTTCTATTCCTTTAAATTGTAGGTGTTGAGGTGTTGGGTATTATGTCTCAGTAGTGAGAAAGCTAATGTAAAAAACTGGTAATAGAGAAGTAGGGTCATTGCTATGACTATCTTTGATTATGTGATTCAGAAACCTTTGGAACTGGTCTGTGGAAATAGTTTGGAATGGTTTGGACATGCCAGTTAGAGAAATCCTGAATGCTATAAGCCCGATTGATGAGTGATTGAGGTCAGAACTCAGAAGACCAGAATGCTGATGGGAATGTGGACAGTAAAGGCCAGGCTCAGGAGGTTTCAGGTGGGAACAAGAACTACATTGACATATAGACTAGGGGCCATGTTCCTTATATGAAGGAAGAAAGTGTGTCTATATTTTGTCCATGTCTTGAGACTTTACGACAGACTAAGACTAGGGTGGTGAACTAATTGATCTGGTGGAGGAAATTTCAAGATAGCCAATTATTCAGGCTATGGTAGGTACTACTGGCTGCTTTTAGCCAGGCTTATAGTGAGAATTCAGGGCAAAAAACAGAGCAGAAAAATTTCAAAAACTTATTTAGCCCTAACGAACCATGTGTAAATTTGGGGCCAAAGGAAGTGTGGATGCTGAAGAGATTATCATTATTAAAGAGAAAGGAAGTACTTTGTACAGGGACAAAGAAGGGCCACCTAAGGAACTGGTTCCCTGGGATTCATTTCATTGTGCTCAGTGACCCAGGCACTTGCTGCTATCATGATCTGTCTTGGTTACTTTTTTCTTGTTGCTGAGACAAAATACTCAATATCTAAAATGAAGGAAGGAAAGGTTTATTTAGCTTACAGTTTTTGGAGGTTTCAGTCCATATTTGGCTGGTTCTGAGGCAGAGTCGCACATGGCAGAGGGCAACAGTTCATGGCAGCAGTACACAGCAAAAACAGCAAGAGCAAAAGGGAGGAATGGCAGCCGGCAGCCTCTTTCTCTCCCTTACATATACAAACTATCTGCCCTAAGGCAGGTATAGCTCTCACACCCATACTCCCGGCAAACTATCTGCCCTAGGTCAAGTATAGCTCTCATACCCATAATCCAGCATTGGATCATGGATCAATCATAAACTCTAAAAGCCACCCCATAACTGCATGAGGATTTGGGGGACATGTAGACACAAACCATAACATGGTCTAAGGGGGTAGGCTGTTGCTTCTGCTAACAGCAGACCTTGGCATCACTCAAATGATGTTGGTTTTACTGCAATACAGAATATAATAGTTGTGGGGTCAGAGACACTTCCACTCAGAGTGTAGAGGAAGGCCTGGGAGGCCAGGGAAGGACCCCCTAGACAACAGTGTATGATGTTGTGGCAGTGAAATTGAAAGTACAGTGGAGACTTCAGGGTGTCAGAGGTACCAGGAAAGCTGTAGGTTGTGAGTGGAGTCAGCCCAACAGAGAGACCATGTAGGCTACACTTAGCAAGGCCATAGAAATGGGATTGCCCAAGCCCATTGGAACCCATAGCCCATCTCCTATATCTTGGACATACAACTACAGACACTGGGTACACAACTCAGAACTGAACATTTGCCTTACTGCGCTTCGATTTTGCTTTGATCCAATACTTATCTATCCCTTTATTCCTCCCTTTTGGAATGAGAATATTTACCCTGTACGTTAGGAACACGTGATCTGCTTTTCATTTTTACAGAGTTTTGTGCTTTGTTTGCCTGGAGTTTCAGCAGAAAATTTGATTTGGATTGTTAGTTTCTTTGTTGAGTCAGGTTCTTACTCCATCATTCAGACTGGCCTTAAACTTAACCATGTAGCCCAGGTTGGTCAAAACTCACTGTGATCCTCCTGCCTCAGCCTTCCTAGTGCTGGGATTATAAGTGTGTGCCACCATGCTCCACTTTGACTTGTATGTTTGAAATATGCTTGAACTGTTCAAACAGTGGGGAAGTGATTGTTGCACTTCCAATTGTATTCAGGATAGTTGAATTATGTTAGGTACAGTTATGAACTTGGTATTGTTTTTACTTGGGATTAAGTATGGTTTAAGAAGATCAGTCCATTCATGAAAGGTGGGATGTGGTAGCCTGGCCAGACTGATTTGTTAAAAAAAAGAAATGAGTAATCAAGTTGGAAAGGCCGATGTCATGATCTTAGAAAAACCTGATGACTCTGCCATAAAGACCAGCTAGAATGAATTCAATAAAGCAGAAAAATATAAAATCACCATGTAAAAATCAATTGCATTTCTATACATTAGCAATAGACAATCCAAAAACAAAATTAAGAAAAGAATATTTTCATTATTATAAAAAGAGGCAAAAATTAACAGGGGTGAAAAACATAAAATAAAACTATAAAACATTGTTCAGAGTAATCTAGGTATCTTTCCATTTTTTTGTGTCTTTAAAATTTTTTCAATGTTAGTATTTAGAAATTAAACTGATTTTTACATGCTGATTTTATGTTTTTCTATTTTACTGAAGGAAACAATATCTCTAAGTAAATTCCTTAATCTATAGAATGAGGATGCTAATACAACTCTGCCACAGGATTGTTTTGGATATTAAAGTAGATATTACTTATGTATGTGCCTAGTAATGTAAAAAGTGGGGACTGAACTTATTAGCTGAAGCTGCATCAGTTTGTTAAAAAAAATCTAGAAATTTGCATTATACTTACTGATTTGCTGAGGAGCTCAGATGAATTCAGAAATGACTTTATTTTCTAATTTTTTTTTTGTCTTTTTGAGACAGGGTCTCATTATGCAGTTCAGGCTGGCCTTGAGCTCACTTTGTAGCCCAGGCTGGTCTCGAACTTGCAATGATCCTCCTGCCTCAACTTCCCAAGTGCTGGGATTACAGGAGTGCATCACCACGCCTGGCTTCATGAATTTATTTTCTTACATGGTGACTTTTTAATATAAATCTGAGTAAAGAACATATAACTTTATGATCTTGACAGTATATTCTGAACTTTCTATAAGATTGAGACATGGATTGAACAGCAGCCCTTCAGTTTTATAAAATTCTTTTACTATGAAATGTGGCATCTTAGTATTTAAGTTATAGCACTTTAAACATTTTACAGGAAATATTACGTAATTTCATGCGTATATGTAGCCTTAGACTGTATCTTTAGCTGTGTATGAAATAGTCTTTTTAATTTCAATGTTTTCTTACAATAGATTTTATTTTACGTCTTCTACTTTTTAGGCAATGAACAGCTATTATTAAATCTATATATGTATGGCACTCTGTTAGATACTACACATTGTAAAAGATGTTAAAACATTGTAAAAAAATCTCTTAGAAGAAAAAAGAACACAAAAGTTACTATTTTGTAAATAGATCATCTCATGGAAAATTCTAACAGGGAATTGGAGAAGACTGCTTTATTTGGGTTTTCTTAGAAGATGCTGTGGTGGAGGCGGCATTTTGATGGACTTTAGAGAATGAAAAAGACAACACAGAATCTGTCTAAAAGTAAAAAAAGTAGAAACGAGCTAAGGATGTATCTCAGTGTGATGACCTTGGGTTCCTCCTCCCCAGGACCAGCCGATGTGGGGAGGAAGAGGAAGGAAGGGGGGAGGGGAGGAGAGGAAGAGAGTGAGGGAGAGGAGAGAGGAAAGGGAGAGAAAGCAGGAAGAGGAAGTGGAGGAGAAAAAGGGATGCTTAGATTTGCGTGACACAGAGTTTATTTCTGTATATGTACTGTCAATTTGTATAAGGATGTATGGACTTGTCACTGTTCTCTGTGTTTTGGGAGTTTGCTCACGCTTTGGTCTTTCATGTCTGGGTCTAGGGCACATGGTAATAATGCATTGGTACAATTATCGCTGCTATTATGTGTCTCAGTCCCCAGAGTTGAATCTTTCTTGCTCCTTACTTTTTTCATCTTCCTGCTTCCCCTGATCACTGTGTTCACTGGGTCCTGTCTTTTCTGTCATTACTTACTCCTTGTTACTTTCCTTTTTCTACTTAGATCTTCCCATCTTCAGTGGTACAACCCTGATTATATGTTATTGGCAAGCTGCATTATTTTAAGATTATATAATTTTAAGGTAAGCATTAGTCAGATTTCCCATCATTGAAACATAACACATGACATCCCACCCACAACATAAAGAAGGAAAGGGTTGATTTAGTTCACGTTTTGAGAGATTCAGTTCATGGGTGTTTGACTCCCAGGCTCAAAGGTCTTGGTGGAATGGTTTACGACAGGCAGGAAACAGAGAAGGGAATAGTACCCAGAGAAAGGACCAAAGATAATGTATAATACCCAAGGCCACAGCTCCACCACCCAGCCAGACACACCCAGGAGTGGGCTTTACTAATCTGTTAGGTATTTCTTAATCCATTGAAGTGGACAAATCAAGAATAACAGTCACAAGGTACTGTTATTGTTTAGAACATTTTGGAGACTTAATAGCTGATTTGAGACACGGTGCCTTGCGCACAAACCCAAGGTTTTCTCCCAAGACATAGGCCCATCTCATTCCCACTTGGCACTTTATTCTAGACCTGCTACTCTCCCTTCAAGTTGCTACTAATAATGCATGGGTGGTGTTCTTTGGACTAACCTACTCCGTGTTCTTCATGTCTGGTTCTTAGCTCAGATTGCCTCTTGTATCCACTTAGATGTGTATTTTTTCTGGTCGTCCACCAGATGTTTTCCTAATGAAACTAAATGATGATTTCCTATTATGTACTAAAGGTTCTACACTATTGTATGCTGCAGAGGAAACATTTTTGAGGGAGTCTAGGATGGATGCTGTGAGGGAAGCCGACACAGATAAAACATAGACACTGATTCTTACAACGACTTGGTTCTATCTGTCCCCGTTTTGCAAATATAAAATAGAAAGCTCAGAAAGTTTCATTGTGTCCAAGACTAGAAAGTTTCATCTGTCCAAAGCTTCACACAATTTGCAGTTTGGGATATCATGTCATCTCTACACATTGTCAGCTTTCACTATGACACAATGCCCCTTGATCACATACCATTTTACTTAAGGTGTTCACAATGTAATGAAAGAATTAAGATGTTAAATGACTTAATGAAACCTCTTCCTCATTTGAACACTCTATTTGCTGGTTTTTCATTTGTTGGTGATTTTGTATTTCTCCTATTGTAGTTTTAACTTTCCCCAATTTAGGCCTTTCTTAATTCTCTCATGTGTCTAACACACTAATGTGTGAAATTCTTCCGTCTTACCCCTTCATAATTTCACTGACATGTTTTCTTTAGTGTCTGTTCACCACCTCCCACTTGAATAGCATCTTTTCTGCTATCTTGCCACAGTTTTCTATGCCTTGCAGTTGCTAAAGGACAACAAATCATATTAAGCTTCTACTTTGCTAGTCATTTCTTTCTTTAAAATTTTATGGAAAAAGGTAAAACACTACTTCATAACAAAGTAATAGAATGACAATTGTTAATACATTGAATATTGTTATCTTTAAAGTAATTATTCAGAGTACAAGATATGGGCATTAAAATTTCTCCAATTGATATTAGAAGAAACCTCTCTTTTCCAATGAACTAAGAGACACTAAGAGTAATAACTGACTAGCATTTTTATCCCTTTTCCTTACCATCCTGTCCCCTTCCCTCCATCCTAGTTCCTTTTGACTTTTGAACAATTTCTTCCCATTCCACAATATCCATTGTACATTTTAGACCTTATTTACTCTTTCAGTTTCTCACATGTGCAAACAATACGATGTCTCACTATGCAGTTCAGGCTGGCCTTGAGCTCACTTTATAGCCCAGGCTGGTCTTGAACTCACAATGATCCTCCTACCTCAGCCTGCCAAGTGCTGGGATTACAGGCGTGCCCAGCCTGATGTTTCTAATTCTTATGGGAAGATACCCAGAAGAGGACTAGGTGGGTTGAATGGGACCTCTAACTCTAGTTTTTTGAGGAATCTGCATACTGATTTCCACAGTGGTTGCACAAATCTGCACTTCCACCAACAGTGGAAAAGTGTTCCTTTTCCCCTAAAGCCCTTCCAGCATTTGGTTGATTTTTTTTGATGATAGCTATCCTTTCTGGGGTGAGGTAGAATCTCAGTGTTGTCTTAATTTGCATCTCTTGAACGATGTTGAACATTTTTCATATATTTCTATCTATATTTCCTCATCTGAGATGTGTGTATCCATCTCAGATGTCCATTTGTGGATTGGGTCTTTGAATTTGGGGGAGTCTGATTTTTTTTTTCAGTTCTTTATATGTTCTTGACATAAGTCCTTTTTCTGAGGGACAGTTGGCTATAACGTTTTTCCACTCTGTGGATTGTCTTTTTACTATGTTGGTGATTTCTTTTGATGTGAAAAACCTTTTTAATAGGCTGACATCCCAGCTGTTAATTATTTGAAGTATTTCCCTTGTAGTTTGGGTTTTGTTGATTAACCCTCTACCTACACCCATGTCTTCAAGATTTCTACCTACTTTCTCTTCCGGTAGATTTAGTGTTTCTGTTTTAATATTTAGATCTTTCATTCGTTTTGACTTTAGTTGAGTGCATGGTAATTGACATGGGTCTAATTTTAGTCTTTGACATGTAGAAAGCCAGTTTTTCCAGGACCATTTATGGAATAGGCTATCTTCTAGTGAACTTGTTTGGCCCCTTTGTAAAAGATAAGGTGGCTGAGTGTGTTTATACTTGGGTCTGCATCTTCTAAACTGTTCCACTGCTCTTCAGGTCTGTTTTTTCCCCAGTACCATGAAGATTTTATCACAGTATCTTTGTAGTATAATTTCAAGTCAGGGATTGTGATGCTTTCTGCTTGCCCAGGATTGCCTTTGCTATTCTAGGTCTCTTCTGTTTCCAAATCAATTTTAGGAATGTTTTCTGTACTTCTGCGAGGCATGCTAATGATATTTTGTTTGGGATTGCATTAAGTCTGTGTAACGGTTTTAGGATTATGGCCATTTTCACTATGTTGATTCTTCCTATCTATGAGCAAGGAATATCTTTCCATTTTCTGATATCCTTTTCAATTTCCTTTTTTTTGAATAGTATATTTTTCAATATATAGGTCTTTTACTTCCTTTGTCAGGTTGACTCCTAAGTGTTTCATTTTTTGGATGCTACTGTAAAGGGTATGATTTCCCTAATTTCTCTCTCAGTGAGTTTGTTGTTTGTGTGGAGGAATGGTATTGATTTTTGAGTGTTGACTTTGTATCCAGCTACACAACTGAGTTTAGTTATTCAATCTAGAAGGCTTTTAGTGGAGTTTTGGGGTATTCTTTGTAGAGTATCATATCATTATGAATAATGATAATTTAACTTCTTCCTTTCCAATCCTTATTCCTTTATTTCTCTCTCATGTCTAATTGCTCTGGCTAATATTCACAGAACTGTACTCAGTAGGAATGATAATAATGGATGTCCTTGCCTTGTTCCTGATTTTAAAATTAAAGTTTTCAGCTTTTGTCCATTTAATATGACGTTGGCTGTTTGTCATAGATGGCTTTAAGCAAATTGAGGTAAAGCCCATAGATTCTAATTTTCTGTAGGGCTTTTTTAAAAATCATGAATGAGAGTTGGATTTTGCCGAAAACTGTTTCCACAGCTATTGAGATGATCATGTGATTTGTGTTTTTAGCTTTGCTGATACAGTGTATTAGGCTTATTGATTTGTGTATGTTGAGCCATCCCTACCTTCCTGGGATGAATGCCACTTGGTCATGGTGTATAATCTTCATGATTTGCTACACTCTGTTTGCTAGTATCTTATTGAGGATATGTGTGTTTATGTTCATTAGGCAAATTGCCCTATAGTTCTCTTTGTTGGTTGGGTCCTTCTCTGGTTTTGGTATCCAGGCAATACTTGCCTCCAGGAATGAGTTAGGGAATACTGATTCCCTTTCAATTCCTTTAAGGATTTTGAAGAGTATTGGCATTAAATCTCTACATTTCTTGTAGAATTCAGCTGTGAATCCATCAGGACCTGGGCTTTTCTTTGTTGGTAAGTTTTTAATTACATTTTCAATTTTATTAACTGATATTTGGTTATTCAGAATTTTTCTATCTTCTTGATTCAGCTTTGGTAATTCACACATATCTAGGAATCTGTCCATTTCTTCTGTGTTTTCCATCCTATGAGAGTAAAGGTTTTTAAAGAAGATATTGATGATATCTGAATTTCTACAGGATCTATAATGATTTCACCCTTTTCACTCCTCAGTGAAAGAATTTGAGTCTTCACCTTCCTTTTTTTGATAAGGTTGGGTAAGGGTTAATCAATTTTACTTATTCTTTCAAAGATCCAACTCTTCAATTCATTAACTCTTTGTAATGTTTTCTTAGCCTCAATTGCATTAATTTCTGCTCTGATCTTTATAATTTCCTCCCTTGTATGGGTTTTGAGCTTGACTAGATCTTCTTTTTCTAGACACTTGAGGTGCATCATCAGGTTGTTTATTTGTGCTTGTTCTATTTTTCTTGATGTGAGAATTGATCACTATAAATTTTCCTCTTACAACTGCTTTTATCCTGTCCCACAGGTTCCAGTATGTTGTACCTGTATTTTTGTTTCATCATCGATACTGTTTAATTTCTTCTTTAATTTTTCTGTGACCCATTGGTTGTTCAGGAGAGTGTTATTTAATTTCCATGTGTTTATGGAATTTTTGCAGTTGCTTTTGACATTAATTTCCTATTTCTTGCACTACAGTCAGCTAAAGTCCATGGGATAATTTGAATTCCTTTGCGTTTACTTAAGCATTTTCTATGGGTTACTATATGGTATATTTTAGAGAACATCCCATGTGCAGCTGAGAAGAATGTGTATTCTGACATTGTTGTGTGGAACACTGTAAACATCTACTAAGTCAATTTGTTCACAAGTTTGGTTTAGTTTTAATATTTGTTAGTTTTTTGTCTAGTTGATCTATCTGTTTGTGACAGTGGGTTAATAAGGTCCCCCATTACAATTGTGCTATAGCTCATTTGATTTTTCATGTGTATTAATATTTGTTTTATGTAGTTGTGCTTTCCTGTAACTGGTGCATGCATATTTAGGGTTGTTGTCTCTTCCTCTTGAATTTTCTGCCTAATAAGATGTAGTGACCTTCTTCATCTCTTTTGATCATTCTTGGCTTGAAGTTCACATTGTCTGCAAACAGAATGGCTACCCCTGCTTTTTTCTGTGTTCCTGTTGCATCATTTGACTTTCAGTCTGTGAATTTCCTTTTGAGTTAAATATGTTTCTTGTATACAGCATATTGTTGGATCTTGCATCTTGATCCATTTTGCCTGTCTATTTCTTTTGATTGGTGAATTAAAGCTATTTACATTGATGATTATAAATGATATATATTGTTTTGTCATGTGATTTTCCTGCTGTTGGTTCCCTGCTTTCCCCCTCTGTTTAATTGCTTTGCTCAGTTTTTTTTTTTTTTCTGTTGTTGGAATTGTGGTCATTTTTATCTCTGTTTAGAATATCTTGCAGTATCCTCTTTTGATTTGATGGTTTTATTTCTCCATTGTTTTTGAAAGATAGTGTAGTGCATTGATAACTGGTGGTCAACTTATAGCACACAGCTGAACTGATTCAGCGTGGTGCTGGGTGTGGGAGGCCCACCTGGGGATTGTTGCCAGTAGCATAAGAGACAGAACTGGAGAAGAAGAAGAGAGAGGCTTTTGGGAACTCAAGAGACTGTTGGGAGCAGAGAAATGCTGTTGGAGCTAGTGGAAGTTGTAAGGAGCTGTTCGTTTGTGTTTTTGGAGCTGCTTGTCATCCTGGCTTTCCTGATGCACTTGGCTGTTTTTGTCCTCTGACAAGCTTGGGAACTCACTGGCACTGAAAATGGCTTCAGTTCACTTTGGGGGAGCTCTGGTCTTTGCTCTGAGCATTGCTTCCTGGCTCTAGAGGGGAAGAAGGTGCACTGCTCAGGCTCCTGAAGAAGCTTGCTGCATTCGCTTCTCTGATGGGAACTTGGCCATCTTGATCATCAGAGGAGCTCAGGACCTCACTGTTGCTGAGGATGGCTGTGATACCTTTCACAGGAGCTCTGGTTTTACTGAGCATCGCTTCCTGGCTCCAGTGCAGATCCCTCAGCCTGCTAGCACAGATTCTTCATCCTACTGGCACAGACTTTCTAGCTTCCACCACTGACCTTTGAGCCTTTGCAGCACAGATCCATGAAACAGGCCTGCACAAGATATTGTTATGGGCTGTAGGCTTCCACTTGGATTTGTGGGAGGCATTGCTATGAGTTAGGCCTTCAGCTGGAATCATGTGGGACATTTCTGTGGAATCTAGGCCCTTGGCTAATTTCCTTGGGCTTAGTGTGTGCACAGATTTCATGTGCTCTTTTGAATATCATTCTTTGAGTGATTATTACAAATAATCATGTAAAATATGTGTCCTGTATTATATTGTTCCCCTTGCAAAAATAGCCCCAAACCAACACAGGTAGTTTTTGAGGGTACATCAATTTGGGTTGGAAGTTGTTTTCTTTCAGGACTTGAAACACGTCACTCCAAGCTCTTTTTTATTTCAGGGCTTGTTTTGAGAAGTCTGCCGTGATTCTGATGAGTTTTCCTTTATAGGTGATCTGTTTCTTTTCTCTAATAGCTTTTAGCATTCTGTTACTGTCCTGAAATTTTGGGATCTGATTATGTATGTCTGGGTGTTGACTTACTTTGGTGATGACTAACTGGAGGTCTGGATGCTTCACTTACTGTATGTTGGATTCTTTTCCCATGCTTGGGAAATTTTCTGCTGTTACTTCCACGAATGTTTTTTTCCCATGTCATTTGTATTGACTTCTGGTTTTTCGCTGACACCTATTATTCTTATAGTATTTTTTGCATCATCTTGTAGCTATTGAATTGTTATTTCCTGATTCTTTGTTATTTTTGAGAAGTCTTTCCTTTTATTTTTCCTAGCTGCAATCCTGCCTTCAAGGTCTGAAAATCTGCCTTTTTTTTTTTTTTTTTGTGGTACCAGGGATCAAACTCAGGACCTTGTGCTCGCCAGGCAGGCACTTATGCCACTGAGCTATATCCCCAGCCCCAAGCTCTGAAAATCTATCTTCAGTTTCATTCAAGCAGTTTTGCCAGCTTTCAGTGGAATTTTTAGTTTCCTGAATATCTGTTTGAATCCATTTCATGCATCGTTCACAGCTTTCCTATTGTTCTCCTTTTTAAAATCTACCTCTAGATTTGCTGAGCAACTCCTTTATGCTTGCTGTCATTTCTGAGGTTATCTTTTATATGATTTCCTCTATAGCCTCTTGGATTTGTTTCGTAGTTTGGCTTGAGAAATTTCAGGTGCATGTCTTCCGCACTTTTTCTGGGTGGGCTGCGCAGTCTGAGGCTGAATTTGCTTCTGAGTGTTATCGTTTCTGTTTCAAATTTTTGTTTTGTTTTCTGTGATGACGCTTGTAAGTTTTTGTAGTAGGTATCTTTATAATTGTTATCATAGCCTATCTAGGTAAAGTCTGGTGTTCAGGGATGTCTTCTGCATGTAGGAGGTTTGTGTCTGTCCCAAGACCCTACATTCCCAATGAAGAGTGAGATGTTGGTATCTGTTTGGCTCATTCCCTTGTTCATCCATGGGATTTACTGCCTGACTGTAGCGTCCTGTGCTCGGAGGAAGGCAGAAGAGGCAGGGGACTTTATATCCCAAGTTAAGCTGGATTCAACCCCACTATTCTTGTATATCCACTTTTTCCCCTTCTAAGATTCCAAGTATGGTAGGCAGTCATCCCAACCTGATAACCCACTGGCAGCCAGGTGGGGTGGCTGGCCATTATATTCAGTCCTTATCCATGTTTTGCTTGATCTATGATCCTCTTATTTCAAATTGATTTTGGTTTTACGGTATGTGTCCTTCCCTTTCTTCCAGTGTTTTTAGTTGAGTTTGTCTGACTAGCTCTGCTGAGGCCCCTCCTCTATTCAGCCATGTTGTCTGCCCCTTCCTAGTCATTTTTGACTCAGAGCCTCACAGCGCTTCTATTGCTTTTGATACCTGAATCCAGTCTGTATTCTTGTCTTTCATTTTAAACATGAATTCTTCACACTAGCCATGTGAATCTACTCTTCCTTACGAGGTCACTTTTTTCCCCCTACCCCAAACCTGTTAGCTACCTGGATTACATTTTTTCATTCTATTATATAAGTATGTCAGCTTTTGCAATTTCTCTTGACCTTGAATATCTCTGATTCTCTCTGACATTTATGGTTCGGGCTGCACATTTTTAGAATGTATTGGAGTGAAGTGGAATACAAAAGGAAATATGTAATTGAAAGGCGGCCTGGAATCTTCATCTTCTTCCATACCCCTTTCTAGACTCATTGTGGCCACTGCATTTTACGAGATGGTAATATACTAACCTGTTCCCAACTCTGCCATCATTCCATGCAGTTTTATATATTTATCTTTAATAAGCACCAATGTAAGTTTCATTTTAAAGTACAAATTGCTGTAGCTGTATTGTATGAATATGCTGAAGTTTATTTTTGTTACATTGTGAACCTACCAGTCATTTTTTTAAAGTAGGATAATGACAGACAGAAACAAGGAAGAATCACAATAGAAGAATTTAGAGCAATTTATCGGATCATTGTACACAGAGAAGAAATTGTTGAGATTTTCAACGCATATTCGGAAAACCGGAAAATTCTTTTTGAAAGTAATTTGATTAAATTTCTAACACAAGAACAATATGCAAGTGAGAAAGCTGAAAGTATTGCTTCTGAGATTATTGAGAAATATGAGCCCATCGATGAAGGTATGTTTACCTTTCAAAGTTTTAACAGGATGGGAGCTGGGGATATAGCTCAGTGGAATAAGCGCCTGACTAGCAAACTCAGTGTCCTGAGTTCAATCCCCAGTACCGCCAAAAAAAAAAAACAAAGAAAAAAGAAAGTTTTAGCAGAATAGTTACAGGCAAAATATTTTTATGAATTATGCTTACCAAATTAAAATTTTGGGATTGGTCAAATTTATTCCAAAAAATTAAAGGAACGAGTGACATTTTATTTTTGTATCTTGTCCAAAAATATGTAAATGTTTTAGAAAGTTGTAATATGTAATCATGACATTCTTATTTTATAGTCTAGCTTTCTTTTTATCTGTTTCCATGTATCTGCGAAGTGTCAAGGTTCGAATTAGGTGTGAGTAAGCTCAGGACTCTTTTACCTATGTTCTATTAGAAATATGTATCTTGATTTCATGGATAAGATAACTGCTCAGTCATAAGCAGTATCTTATTTTTATGGATTAAGTTATTTCAAATGTAGGTGAAAACTAAATGAGCTAAATGAAAATAAATCTAGGAAGGAAAAGCATTAGGAAATCACTAATTTTTTCCCTTATACGAACAATCATCCATAATTGTATGTCAGCTTTCTTTTTGTTTCTGTACCAAATACCTGAGATAATAATCTTACAAAGAGGAAAGATTTACTTTACAGTTTTGCAGTCCATGACTGATGGGTCCAGCTGCTTTGTGCCTGTGGCACGGGAGCGTATTATAGTAGGAGTGGGTGAGGAGAAAGCGGCCAACCTCATGGCAGTTGGGAAGCAAAAGAAAGAGACAGAGAGGAGAGGTGGGGTCCCAATATGTCCTTGAAGGGCACACTCCTGATGGCTTAAGACCTCCAATCAGGCCCCACTTTTTAAAGTTTCCATCACTTCCCAGAAGTACCACACAGGAAACCCATTTTACTATAGTAGCACTGACATCTTGGAATTGTGTTTTGCATTTAAATTAAATGAGCATTTAGGCTAATGATCATCATATATTTTGGACTCTTTGCACCATCTCTCAATATGTAAACACTTCATTTATGCTCATTTCTAAATAAGAAATGCAATATCACAAAATAGTTACATAATTCTATGAAAAATAGTGTTGAAGCACAATGATTAGAGAATTTAACTGGCAGAATAGCTCTGAATGTGTGCTTGCAAAGAAGGAGTAAAAGTTCAAGTTCTGCCTTTGAAAGTTGATTTAGGCTACCAGTGTTCAACATATGGTCATACTGGTTCTACAAAGACCAAACGTTTTCTTTCATTCAATCGTACATTTACAAAATTATCTTAGCAGTTATTTGTGATAACCAAATGTAGTTCTAGAGTCTGGGGATATAGTACAGAAGTACGCAGCTGGGTTATAGTCCTGGGAGGGGTACAAAGAGATTGCCATAAATAATTAAGCATATAAAGGAGCCATTTCAGAGAGTGCTACATGCTATTAAAAAAAAAAAAACCAAAAAACAGAGAAGGTGATAGAGAGTAAATGTTCTGGCTGAGTGTTTAGGAGAATCCTGTTAGGGTGTGACCACAGAATTGAGACTTACATGACAAGAAAGAGCAAGTCTTTTGATCAAATGGGAGAAGTGTTGGAGGTCCAGGGAAGAGATGAACTGGACCTGAGTTGGAGAAATCAAGGAACAGAAAAGGACAATGTGGTTAGAACATGGAGAGTGAGGAGGAAGTGAGTTTAGTGAGATAAGTAGATATCAAACCATGTAGGATCTTGTAGACTAGATATAAGCTTTTGGCTTCATGACACTGTCATGAAAAAATTTTGGAGGACTGTACGAATTATAGTGGCATTCCTGAGTGCAATGATAGTAACATTACACTTTTGCAGACTTGCAGCAAGACAAAGAGCTGGTGCCAAAATGGAAACCACCTACAGTATGCAGGACACCTGAGAAGTTCACCTGATTTTTTAAAAAATGAGGTTTTTCTCTAAGGAAGTAGTGACTTGATTTATAGTTTGCTTGAATCTCCTGTGTCACTGCACCCTAGAAACAACCATTTTAACAGATGAGCACGCTCAGTACCACTAATCTAGTGAATATTTAAAAGATGACCTTGGCACTGTTATCATTGGATCATTGGGTGGTAAATTAAATGATACCAAAGAATATTGGTGTAGTAGCCCTGACATCTTGGAATTATGTTTGCATTTTTAGTGCAGCATTACATTCATGCTGTTGAGCTTTCATTTGTAGACATTCATACACACAGCCAAGACCTTGCATTTCATTTGTATGAACCTTGATCATTTTAGCCTTATTATAGTTGATGTGAATTACAATTTCATAGTCCCAAATGCTGCCAGGTTCTTCAAGCTCTTTTCACATTGGTATGTAACATGTATATATTACATTTTTCATTTTAAAAAACCAATGAGATTGATCTTCATTTTAGTCTGGTGTTTTTTTGAGGTCACAAAATTAGTTTGTTTTCCATCCTATTATAAGAGATATATACATAAACCAATCATTACTACTTGCACGGGGAAAAAGAATAAATTAATGCAAATCATCCCCGTTATAATACACAATGTGTTTTTCTAATGTGTTCTCATATTCTTAAATTTACATAGTTTTGAAACACGGGATCTGTGTGCATGTAAAAAATTTTAATGCATTTTTCTAGCTTTTATTTTTAAATCAAAATAGTAATAGCATTTGAATGCTGGCTTTTGGCTTTTATGATGTCATAAACATTTACTTATGTCACTGCATAGTTTTATGATACCTTATTTTTAAAGGTTACTCAGTATTATGCCATATTTTGAGCTTTAATTTGCTTCTTCCCCTCTACTTATTTTGCTTTTATAAGTAATGCTAATGTGAACATTTTTGACATCAATCTTTTTCTGAGTTTCTGTTTCTGCAGGATAAATTCCTGGAAACAAAACTCTTATCAAAGAATCACACTCTAGTTGAAAATGAGTATAAATTCAGTGTTTCTTTTGAGTGGAATTTAACTGGTAATAACAACTCACATGTATGGAGCTGACACATGGGGGTAGGTCATGGAGAGGACAGCTAAAATTTTGAAGGTCATATACACGTAAATGTATTTGAAACCAGACTGCCTGGTTCTACAGTCAATGTTCTGCTTAAATCAATAATTTTAGTGTGTATTATTTTGAGTAAAGATATTTAGAGATAATTTACCACAGATGTTCTTACTGAAATTCCAGCAATTCCACTCATAGACATGGATGGAACAGAAATAAAATTTGCACCAAAATACATGTCCTTGTTTTTTATAGTAGCACCGTTTGTATTAGCCTCACAGAGGAAATTATCTAAATGCTCCATAGAATATATAGATTACAGCATGCTTTTAACAATAGAATATTAGCCATCAGTGGAAATGAACCATGTATAACTGTGCACAACTATAGGAATAAATCTTAGAAACATAGTGTGCAGGAAAGGAAATCAGGCATTCAAATACGTACTGTATGAATATTCATATAAAGTACAACAGCTGAAGAAAACTAATTTACACTTCTAGCAGCCAGACCAGTATATACCTGTGGGCAGGACAATGACTTGCAAGTAAGTCAGAGGCAGTTTCTGAGAAGTTTTAATGTTCTCTTTACCTTGGTGCTTGTTAACTAGATGTATAGCTTGAGGAATTTCATTGATTTATGACAGACGTATATATTTTTAAAATGTAAAAAGTCAGAGATAATAAAATGATGTATTCCTGCATGTATATGTGGAAGAACTGAAGGTACTCAATAGAAGAATTTAATTCTAAATGATTGTTTTAGAAAATTTCTTTACTACTAGGTCTGCAGGTGAGATATAATTTTTTTATTACTAATGGTATTTCTGCAAACTTTTAATTTTATTTTTTCTAGTCAGGAAAGCACATCAGATGTCACTTGAAGGCTTTACAAGATACATGTATTCAAGTGAATGTCTACTATTTAAAGAGGAATGTGCAAAAGTTTATCAAGATATGACTTATCCATTAAGTGATTATTTTATTTCAAGTTCACATAACACGTATTTGGTATCGGATCAATTAGTGGGACCAAGTGACCTCTGGGGATATGTAAGGTATTTATTTTGATTTTTAAATCTGTTCCTTAAGAATGGTCAATAGAAAAGTTAAATTCTATTGGAAGCTTCTGGTGGTGTCTATCTCAATGATGCAGAGCAAAAATCAGGCTATGCATAGGAAACAAGAATTTTTATTTCTACCTATCCTGATGATCGAACTTTTGGATAAAATGGCAGCATGATTTGTTTTATATATTAGTATCATGTATTTTCATTCAGTTCCTCTCTGCTGATGTCCATGGTTATAGCACCTCTGAAGGTTCCTTCACAGTTTGAATACTTTTTATAAGAAACATCACTTCTCTTATTATTCATAACAAATGTTGAACATAGATTTTTAACTAATATGATTAAAATTCACATAACATTAGAACCCAGAATATTAAGAAGCCAGCATGCAAATACAATTAAGTTGTGCAATCTGGAATTCAGTAATAATGAGTTTTGTAGATTTATATGCCAAGTAATTTAAATAGATTAAAGGTAATTCCTGTTACACCCTCAATTTATATTCTAGTGTTAATATTGGGCTTCAAATTAGGCAGCAGAGATACGGTCATGAGAAAGACTAACAAAGCTACTCATGAAGGTGTTGTCAGCAAAGGCTTCTCACCGTGAGTGGCGATAAAGGAAGGGGTCATGAAAAGATCTGGCATGAAAGACATGTCGAGCAGAAGCAACGATAAGTGCTTAGCATGTTTAAACAAGGAGAAGTCAAGAAATGTGGCTGACAACAAGCAAATGATGAATGAAGGCAGATAAATTTGAGGAAGTAGATAGGAAAGAAGGGTCTGGTTGACAGTGATTACATTGGGAAGATACTGGAGAGATTTTCCTCACTATGGTGTCACAATTTATCTTCGTAGGAAAACCGGGGCAGGAGCAGAGACCAAAGATGACTTAGGTACACAGGGTAGCAATCCAAGTGACGATGGCTATGGAGATGATTAACTAAAGAGGGGGCAACTGTGATGAATACGAGGCTGAATTTGAGATATTCAGAGGGTGAAGAGCCAGCAAGGGTTACCAGGGGATTTGAAGAAGGATATAAGGGAAGAAAGGAATCAAGATTTTTGGCCTAATAACCAAGTACACAAGGACCTTGCTGACTGAAATTCTAAAGTTGGAGAGAGAAGCTCATTGTAGGGTGCGAGGAAAAAGCAAGGGTTCTGTTGGTTTAAGATATAATTAGTTATTAAAGAGCTGGGTCCAGTAGTCAGTGTGATATATGTCTCTGGAATTCAGCAGGAATAGCCAGACTGGAAAATAGAATTGGAAGTTATCAATATGTAGATGATACTTAAAGTCATGTGTTTGACTCACACTGTTTAAGGAGAAAAAAAAAACATAGGTAGAAAAGATATCTTATAATTCTATGAGAATATCAGACTTATAAATAAAAGTACTGCTTCTCCAGTTTAAAATCTAAGTAAACACATAAATCCTCAAATTCAAAAATATATCCTCTTAGAATTCTGTGAAGATATCCCAATTTAGAGCTATAAGTTCATTTTAGACATTTTATTCATATTTTTCATTCTGATTTTGAAAAGAGAAAAATATACATTTTAAAACAAGTCTTAGTGAAAACACATCCCACTTCTGGGCAACCATTTTGTTTGTTGTGATTATTGTGTATCTTATAAACAGCCCCATGTATATCTTATAAACGATCCTATAGAAAATTATATCTTAATTCTGAGAAAATGTTCCAGTGCACTGCAAATCTAAATTTAATTGAGTTCCTTATCCTGTTTCTTTACCCACCTTTGGAAGAAGCACCTGAGAAGGAAAGGCTTTCATAATTTCTATACTCTTAGAAGTGGTATCATGTGACGTCCAAGCATCAGTGTCTAAGTTTAAGGTACCCACAACTCCTCCTTCTCCTTCATTTGTTAATTAAGCAGTAGACACAACCTCTTCATATCTTTACTTCTCAATTTTTAAAAGAGGAAAACCAATACCATGTGCCATTTGGCATTCAGTATTTTCCTCCATCAGCAGCTTCTCACATTGCCAGTTGAAGCTCGAAAGCAAATAGAAAAAAATTGCTCATCTATAATACAAAGAAATTCACCATGAATAAAAATTATATATTATGCTGTGCTACTCTACAGAAAGTATGTGCGGGAAATTTTAATGATAAAGATGAAATAAAGATAACTGCACGAATTGCAGATGACAAAGTCCTGTACAAATTCGAGGGTACATGCAGAAATTCACTTGTAAGTTTTCGAGCAGTTGAAGCCAAGAGAGAGATGGGACTATTTATGAGATACACGATGATCATAATAAACAAAGCGGTTGCTCAGAGGAAGTGGGGTGTGTCTTCACTAACAAAGGATTAGCTCTATTCATTTCCTAAAGGGGACTCAGAGAGAAATAAGAGTGAGTGGACTCAACACCACCACCACAAAAGATAAAATTGCCTCTTACATGAATAAATATGAACAGTTGGCATGACATGGTGTAATGCTCTTAAATATTTTTGCTGACAGCCAAACCATGTCATCTGAATATGCAGTTTTGGAGAGGGAGGCTAGATCTGTGGATCAGACTAAAGAACACACAGTAGCAGTGAGAATCCGTGTTACTTATAAAACGTTTTCATGACAAGTTTCCTTCCACAACTAAGTTTTTGATAGCTCCCCCTCTGTATAGCAGAGAGTTCAAGATCGTGCTTTGGCAGCAACCTCGAGCACTGCTGCTCAGTATTGATGGAAAAGACCAACCAAAAAGCCTGGCACAGCAAGGATCCTTTCTTGGAAATTGAAGAAAACCTTAAAATAATTATTGCTTCTTTTCCAATTTTAAATCTAAATGCTATATAAACAACCACCAGCCAAGAAGTGTGTTCACCTGTGATTCTAAAACAATTGTTCACATTAGGATTTATATGCAAAATAGATGTCTACCTTATTTGTCTGTAGAAATATTAATGTTAGATGATGAGAAGTGTATTGTAGGTGCACTCCTTCAACTTAATGTCAGTGGATGGCAAAGCCCTGGAAGGTAGTACGTGCAGCATCACGTACCTGGATAAAGCAGTGTGCCCTAAAATAATCTCAAAGTAACTTACTACTCATTGAATTGTATACTTTGTCTTGGTGAAGCCTCCAAGACAGGTGAGACCCACCAGTTTCCTTTTCCTTCTCATGCCCTACCTTCTTAGATTCTTTCCATCTTCATCTCTACTATTCCTTAGAGAATACAAGAGCGCTTCTTCTGAATTCTGCCTCTTGACTTGGCCCTGTAATTGCTTTGTTTTTCTCTCAGTCACATTCCTAAGTACTCTTTGTCATCTGCCTAGCAAGGGACTAAACATATTCCTAGGTCTAAAAGGTACATTTTCTTGGATGGTCTTTTGGTACTTCTTGTTTCTGTTTGGAAAAAAAAAAGTATTGATTTATATAAGCACTTGGGACCACAGAGTGTCATGGTCTAAGGCAGGCTTTCTCAAACACTTCATCTTTTATATCAGATGATTTTTGTTGTTGGAAAGATCTGCCTTGTACGTTGTAGAATACTTACCAACATCATTAGCTTGTACCTAGTAGATGCTGGTATCAAATCTTCCCACCACCCCCAGCAACCAAAGTTATGTTTGAACATTGCCAACCATCTCCTGGGAGACAAAACCATCCCAACTGAGAATGAATGTCCTAGAGACAGTGGGATAATTTAATATGCCTCTCACATAATAAGTGTTTGCCTTCATTTTTATGGGAAACTAGTTTTGTGTACAGCAAGACATCTCCTAAAGAAGCCTTCCCTAGCAAATGAATACCAGCTCTACGATCCTTTCACCTCAATTCAGCCCTCATTTGATTAAGTTCTCTCTTCCAAGCTTGCATGGCAGATGAATCTTATCTGCCTTACACTTTTCTTTTTAGACCTTCCAGTTCCCATTGTAATATAAACAAAAGAAATATTTACTGTCAACTACGTGGCAAATATTTTTGATGAGACTAAAAATTCCTGCTCTCATGGAACTTACAACATAAGAAATAGGCATAAATTGCAGGATTCTGATGCACAATACTAGTCAGCATGCTGTGTTCATGGTGTTGGCGCTGTGGTTGGCATGTGTTAGCTCTGTGCCAGGCTGTGTTCACAGAAACTAAGAAGAAGGATGTGTTCGGTTCAGCACAGCTATGTGCATGCATCTGTGAAGTTTAAAAAAAATCTTATTGCTATATATATGTTTACAAGAACATTTTTAATAAATATATCGATACATTGTAGGGAACTTTGACACAAAATAGCCTATTTTATAATGGCATACAGTGACCTCTGTGTCAGCTATGCAGATTTTGAGATGTCTTTACTTACATGTATTCATTACTATTGAGTCAGTTAAAAAAATCTGAGTTCAATCAGCTCCAACTGGCAAGATAAATAAAGGTACCTGTTAATAAAGCATTCTGCCACTCCTCTCTTTTAGTAAAAATGCTGAAATTCATTTAAAACCAGTGGGCACAAATGACTATATGTCTAAGATGGAATTTATGTCTAGGTCAAGAGATAGATTTATTTGACAGGTGTAAAATCAAACACAGTTTTAGATATTAGCTGAAGTGGAAATACATTTTCCTTAGATCAGATAAATTTGTGAATTTGGTGTAATCTGAGGTAGCTCCTAATTTTCTCCCAGTCAAATAGACATAGATTAAGGTATTCATGTTTTCTTTGCATAAATTTTAATTCCTCCTAGCTCTTATCTGATGAGAATTAAGAGATAGCATTACACAAAAGTTGGGAATGTAAAAAATGTTTACTGAGCCCTCAAGCCCTCTATCTTCCTCTTTCTACCTAACATTTTGTCCAGGGAGCAAATATTCTCTCTCTCTCTCTCCCTCCCTTCTTTCCCCTTCCTTCTCTGTTCCTCGTCTTCTCTTCTCACCGTGTGTTCGACTCCCCAGAACTTGAGATGAGAAAAGAGTCGGACAAAAATTGAAATTCTGAAATGGCTTTGAATGTTATCTCATCTGAATGATCTTGCATGGAACAGGAGACATAACTCTAGCCAACATTACCTGGTTTGGGGGTAGGATGATTTGTAGCTACAAGCATGAAGCCAGGTGGCTGTCTTCTTTCCGTGAACTAAACTTTGAATGGCAACAATGACTGGAATATTTGACTAGAAAGGAACAGGTGCCATGGTGTACTTCACGGGTAGTTTGTGCTTCCTCTTTAGGTGATAAATTTAATCTAGAGACTCAAATCTTGTTTTTGTGAATTAATTTAGGCATTTGTGGCAAAGTCACAAATAGTTTTTGTTAATAGTTTGATGCTATGGGATATATTGTCATCTGTCTAGGAATGACATGCTATTTTGTTTAAATTTTGCTAGCGCCCTTGTGAAAGGATGCCGGTGTCTGGAAATTGACTGCTGGGATGGATTCCAACGTGAACCTGTTGTATACCATGGTTATACACTCACCAGCAAGCTCCTATTTAAAACTGTTATCCAAGCAATACACAAATATGCATTCATGGTATGAGGCTATCTTTTAAAAATTGTACTTTTTTTAAAAAAAAAGAATCAATTATACTTTACTGTGCTCAAAATCCTATAATGTTTGGCCTAGGTGTAGACCAGTGATATTTTGTGGGTTATGGCACAGTAGTAGACAGTAAAGTCCATAAGGACATATTTATCAGAATTATACTCAGGCAGCGAGGTAATGCTGTTCTATGGAACTTATTGCTAACTGTGTGTGTGTGTGTGTGTGTGTGTGTGTGTGTGTGCATGCGTGCATGAGGGACACCATTCCCCTCCCCTCCCTTCAACTTTTCTTCCCCTCCTTGTCTACAAAAGCTTGGCTTCCAGTTTTTCCTTTTCTCATGTTTTTCTTTTCCTTTCCCCCTAATTCACCTTCCCATCTGAACATGTTCTTATTTCACAATATCTATTACACAATTTGATCCTTAGTTACACTTTTGGTTTCTCACACCAAAGAAGGCAGTGTTTACACGTGTGTCCCATTTATTTCATTTAGAAGAGTATGTTCTCAAGGTGCATCCATTTACCTGAAATGTCTCAAGCTTATCCTCCTTTATAGTAGAGTAGTAGTTTATTGTATAAAAAAAACACATCTTCTTTATCATTCATCAATTGATGGGCTATTACAAACTGTGCTGCTATAAACATGGGTGCATGTAAATCACTGTGGTATGATGCTTTTCATTTTGGGGGAAGATTCCAAGAAAAGATATAGCTGAATTGAATGGACTTCTAGTCCTAATATTTCAAGGCATCTCCACACTGATTTCCACAGTGATTGCACCAGTCTGCACTCCCACCAACAGCAGAGAAGGGTTCTTTTTTTCCCATAGCTCCTCCAGCACTGTTATTGATTGAGTTCTTGATAATAACCATTCTTTCTGGGGTGAGATGAAATCTCAGCATTGTTTTAATTTGCATTTCTCAAATGACCAATGATGTTAAATTATTTTTTCATATATTCATTTGATGTTTCTACTTCTTCATCTGAGAAGTATCTCTTCTTCATTTTAGATACTCATTTTTAGACTGAGTCTTTAAATTTGGAGGATCTGATTGTTTTGAGTTCTTTATATATTTTAGATATTATCCTTTGAGGAACAAATGGCAAATTTTTTTCCCACTCTGTGGGTTATCTCTTCACTCTGTTGATGGTTTCTTTTACTGTGCAAAAGCTTTTTAATAAGAGGAAATTCCAGTTGTTCTTTGTAACATTTCCTATGCAAGTGAGTGTTTGTTCATAAAACCTGTGCATATACTAATGTGTTGAAGAGTTCTACCTATTCTATCTTTCAGGAGATTTAGTGTTTCTATCTTAATATTTAGATCTTTTGGGGCTGGGGATATAGCTCAGTGGAATAAGCGCTTGCCTCGGAAGCGCAGGGTCCTGAGTTCGATCCCCAGTACCACAAAAAAAAAAAAAAATTTAGATCTTTCATCTATTTCAATTTTAGTTTAGTGTATGGTGGAAGATATGGGTATACTTTTAATCTTTAGCACATGGAATGTGAATTTTTCCAGCACTATTTATTAAAGAGGCTATCGCTCTTCCATTGAAGGTTTTTGGCATCTTTGTCAAAGATAAATTGACTGAGTATGTCTGGAGCTGTTTCTGCATCTCTTTATCTGTTCCTCTGATTCTCAGGTCTGATTTTTGCCAGGACCATGCTTTTTTTTTTTTTTAATCACAGTTGTTTGGCAGTATAATTTGAAGTCCAGGATTGTGATGCCCCCTGCCTTGCCTTTGTTACCCAGAACAGACATTACTTTTCTAGGTGTCTTCTGCTTCCAAATGAATTTTAGGATTGTTTTCTCTAATTCTATGAGATATGCTATTAGAATCTTGATTGATATTGCACTAAATTAATAGAAAAAGATTGGGAATACAGCCATTTTCACTACATTGGTTCTTCCTACCCTAAAACAAGGGATATCTTTCCATTTTCTGATATCCTTTCTCAGCATAATGTTTTCAATGTAAAGGTCTTTTACTTTATCTTGTCATGTTATTTTCCTGTTGTTGGATTCCTTTCCCCCCCTATGTTTGTTTGTCTTACCTGGTGAATTTCTTCTGTTGCAGTTTATGAAGTTGTAATCCTTGTTATTTCTTTCTAGCCTGTCCTTTAGGACATTTTGAATCCTGGTTTGGTGTTCATGGATTTCATCAGGTGGTCTTCATTATGGAACTGTCTTATTTTTCTGCTAATTTTGTAGATACTTTTGCAAGGTAAACTTTGGTTGGAGGTTGTTTTCCTTTAGGCTTGAAATATTTCACTTCACGTGCTCTTTGACTTGAATGTTTGTGTTGAGAAGTCTGCTGTGATTTTGATGGGCTTTTCTTTATAGGTGATTTGTTTCTTTTCTCTAACAGTCTTTAATATTTTGTTCTTGTGTTGAATTTCTGGAATCTTGGCTGAGATATTGCTTGCTCTAGATTTATTTTTGTCATGGCTAATTGGAGTTCTATATGCCTCGCTATTCTGTGCATCAAATTCTTTTTCTTGGCTGAGGAAGTTTTCTGCTGTGACATCTCTAAACAAGATTTTTATGTTACTTGTGCTGTCTCCTCCATTTTCATTGACTGCAATCAATCTTATGCTATTCTTCTTCACATCATCTAAGCCACTGGATTGACTTTTCATGGACCCTTGCTATTTTAAAGAAATATTTCCTTTCATGATCACTAACATCAATCCTGTCTTCTATATCTGAGATTCTGTCTACACATTGGCTCATTATGCTGTGTATACTTTCAGTGAAAATTTTAACCCCCTGGATATCTGTTTGAATCTGTTGTATGGACTCCATTTCTTTACTTTGTTGAACATTCATGGTTTCCATCGTTTTTCTAAACTCCTCTATTTCTAAAATCTATATCTTCTCTAAGTCACTAATCATGTCTTTCATTATGGTTACCATCTCTGTAGTTATCTGAGAAATTATTTCTGATTTGATTTTTTTGTGGGGAGGTTTTAGATTGTTCTATTTTATTGCCTTCTGGTTTTCCCTTGGTGATCTCGATATCTGGGGTTGCATTTTGTTTAAATGTCTTCTCATTTTCTTTTTTTTTAAGCTTAATTCCTATATTAATGCTTATAAGTTGTCTATGGTGAGTACCTTTATTTCTAGTATTTAGAACCCTTAGGAAATGACTACTTCTTACAGATGTGTTCTAAGTATAGCTGGCTTTTGAATTTTGAGTCTGTTCTAAGATCCTATCTCTTCAGTTTATTGGAGATCAGAAGTTACTGCCTGCTTGGACCAGTCCCTGGTTCTTTGGCTCTGGCTCATAGTATTTTTTGTGACTATAGGCAATCTTAGTCTTAGTACACCAGGAAGAAAAACCAGTTAGAACAACTTTGTTACTTTGTTTAAAGTAATATAATCAGCAGTAACTATAGCATCACACAAAACCTAGAGAATGACAAACTGAGGTAGCTATTAATTTCCCATTTATGACTGTATGAAACAGCTTTGTGATTATATAATAAAATCTAAAAAGAATTGGAAAATTGTATGCAATACATAAGCCCTCCACATGGTGATTTTACCCTCAGGGGAGAAAATTTAAAGTTGGTTGGGGTAAAAAGAGAGAGACAGGAGAAAGAGGAAGAGATCAGAACTGAGGCTTGAGGACAAAGGAGCATCACACAAACTTTGGGAAACTGATTCAGAAGACAGGAGGGAAAGAGAGGAGGAAGAAATACTAATGCAATAAGGTCAGAACAACAACCAAAAACTAGAAACCATGTTCACACTCATACAAAAACAAGAATGAACAATGAAGAAAAAGCTAAACAAAACAGAAAAAGAGAGAAAGATAAAAAGAAATAAAACATAAGAAAGAAAATGTCCACTTCAAGGTATGTCTCTGCTGTCTCTTGTAGATAATTGGGGCTGATTGAGTCCAGATCTGTGTCAATCAATCCTGGCATGCCAGCAGTAGCTTTATGTGGGGTAGTAGACGATCTCAGTGATTATGTCCTGTATTTCCACTGAAATCCAGGCTGGTTTCGGGTCCCAAGTCTGAAACCTGATCCACTCAGCACGCAATGCTATGTGCACCTCCTTGGGTTTGAACTCACTTGGGAGCCATAGATGGAGCCAGCAGTTGCTCTGAGTTCTGAGTTCAGTTGGCCCATCTCCAAGATGGCTCCTGGCTAATTGCTCTCTCCTGCAGCATGTCTGAATCTGAATAATTCATCAGCCACTGCAGTCTGCCTTGTCCACTGATCTGCTCATTGATGCATTTCTCTGTTGAGGCCTCTGGGGTCTCCAGTAGTCACTATGTGTTTGCAGGTTCAAGCCACCCCTCCCATGAACTGAGTATAGCTCAGGGAGAAAGTGCCACCTGCCATCTCCTCCTTCTTCATTGTACTGTCGCTCTTGGCTTTTCCTGTGGGTTTCAATTCTCACTTCAGATCCTTCCTGGGTTCTGGGACCCACTTCCCTCCTCCTTCTCTTCCCCATGTTGCTATATTCCAGTCTCTGGACACTAAATTTCAGAGAGGATCTTTTTCTGCTGCTTACCACTCTGCCATCTTCCCAGAACCCACTAAAGTTTCAGATTTAAAGTTCTAGATCTTTATATAACTAAATTCATCTTACAAATCCTAGTGTATAAATTGGATGGATATTAACAAATTCTCAATTTTAAAGAATTTTAAATAGCATTTGATCTCATTCATAAAATTGGCTAATTATATATTGTTAGGCATTCAAATAGTTTTTGTAAACTTAATATACTTCATTTCAGTTGATGTGATTTAAGAAAATTGTCCTCAGTACTTGATGTGTACCGAATGAACTTACAAATCTAGCAAACTTGAAGTTCTAGCTCAATTAATTACATAATCTGTAAATACAAATTTAAAAATCACAAATTTATATCCACTACTCTGTTCTATATTAGCATAGGGTGGGAAATAAATATTCTTAAGATAGAAATATCAAATTAGCAATTTCTATGTTAATATAGAAACATTATGGTAGGACATCGATTCTCTTTAATTTCTGGTGATTTCTACATCCATATCTCTTCCAAACACTACCTTGAATCAAAGTCAATATGTGCAATCACATTTGTGACATTTCCACTTGGCTATTGCTGTGACATTTCTATTGGGCTACTGAATTAGCACATTTGACTGAACACACATATTTGATGTTGAGCCCTGCTATTCCTTTTTCTCTCAGTCCTGCTCTTCCCATGACCTTTCCTAGCTCAGGCGATGCCCTTTCATGTGATCAAACTACACTCATTGTTGTCAACTTTAACTGTTCTCCTCTCGGGCACTTCAATCAGTACATTAGCAAATTGTCTTGGCTCTACTTTAAAAGTATTTTCTGATTTGACTCCTTATTTTTACTTTATCTTTGTTTCTGATTTCTTAAGCCATGTGTTTTGATTATAGGACTTCAAACTGAAAAAGTAGAAAATTAGCATTTCCCTTGATTCATCAGTGTTAAAGTTCTCCTTGATATTTTGAATTATTTAAATATGTATCTATCTATGTGTGTATACGTATGTGTATGTGTGTCAAAAATGAAATATATAGTGTTATTCTTTTGAAATGTGTTAGTCAGCATTCTGTTTGACAAACACATGGGACAATCAATTTTAAAAAGAATCATTTTGGCCCATGAGTTTAAAAGTTTCAGTCCATGGTAGGTTGCCTCAAAAGCTGTGCTGAGGCAGTACATCATGGCTGAGGAAAATAATTGATCTTATTGTCAGGACAGCAAAGAGAAAAAGAAGGAAGGCGCAGGGTCTCAGGATCCTTTGTTAGCATCTGCTTTCTATGATCAGAAGATCTCAACTAGGCACCACCTCTGAAAGCTTACATGACTTACCAATATTGCCACCCTGGGAACTGGTCATTTAGCACAAAGCCTGCTGGAGAACATTCAACATCCAACCTATAGCAGGCACCTTGTTTTTCTGCATAAGATAGAAAACCACTGTATTTTAGTGACTTTCTATAGCAGTATATGTAGTTCTACCTTCTTCATGTGCCTACATAATTTCTTTATATGAATATGTTATTATTTATTTAAATAAACACCCACTGATAGATGCTATAGTTTTTTTTTCTATATTTTTGGTGCAAATAATAACAATTTCCCTTATTGTCAAATGCAAAAGTACTTTCAGAATATGTAACAATTTTGTAAAGTGCTCAACATTAAAAGTGGATTTTAAATTAATTTACATTAATTGTATATAGATTGAGTTAGATTATTTAAAAGTGTTGATAATAATCATAGCAATGATTAATTTTTCAGACATCTGAATACCCCGTGGTCCTCTCTTTAGAAAATCACTGCTCTCCTTCCCAGCAGGAAGTGATGGCTAACATTCTTCAGAATACTTTTGGAGATTCTCTGCTTTCTGATATACTTGATGATTTTCCAGACAGACTACCTTCACCAGAGGTAATGCTTTACTTCAGAAGCTCAGGTGAAGGATAATGAAACAAAATAAAATATCCTTTTTATATTGGCCCTTGAGACAAGGTTAAAGACCGATGCAAGTGCTTAGCATTGATTAGTGAGGTGAATCTTTGGCATGTGTTGCCTAGGAAATTTTTTCCTGGGTATGTAGGTGGATAAAGAGAATATAGAAAAGCAATGTATAGAGATATACGTAAATCCTGCAAGTTGATTGTCACACATCATGGGTCCATAATTTCAAAGTTATTAATATTAAGCACCAGGAAATTGATATATTTTATAAGCAAAAGGCTAAGAAAGAAGAAGTCTGGGCTACAAACAGAGTCTATAGCCACTATTTCAGTACCTGGGGAACAGGTTTACCTTTTTCTAATCTGGATTTTTAATGTCTCTGTCTCTAGGACCTCTCTCCATGTTAGTTGGAGCATGTTCAAGTGTTTATTTTAAGACGGCACCCACCTCTGCCACCAGAACTCCACTTCTTTCTGTAGCTGTGCATTTTATTATATCTGCTCACAGCCCACAGTTCTACTTCCTTGTCTCCTTGTAACGCACCCTGCCTGGTTTCCTGTCCCTCCTGCTGCATAGTAAGTTTCTCATGGTGGCCATTAAAGACCTTCCTTTGAATGCATTTCACCCTTCCCCTGACTTGCTTACAATGCAGCACTCTGGCCTGCATGCCCCTTTCTGCTTTCCTCGGGACATTTTCTTCCATCACACCAAATTCTTTAGGTTTTCTTTGTTCTTCTCTGCCTAGTCTTTAGTTTCCTTTGCTGTCCCATGACCCCAAATTTTTTCAGGTGGACAAATACATTTTCTTTGGGATAGTACTGTCTAAGAACCAATACTTTTGATGCATTTTCAGCTATAATATTTGAATATTAACCTGTAATATTTTAATATTAATCTTTCTATTTCTTATTGCTTTATTTAAATGAGCAGCATATTTAAAAATGTTTCACTAGTTGCAAGAAGTATAGGGCTCATCGTAGAACTGGGGCAGAGAGAGACAAATTATTTAATAAATGAAAAAAAGTCAGGGTTTTCTTAGCTCTTAAGAATGTCCACTTAGTAAATGGATTCCATGATGACAGTATTAAAGAACATATGTGAAATTCTGGGAACTTATCATCAAAGATTAAACCTCAGAGTCACAGCCTAATTCTGGAAATTGTAAGTTATTCTTGCTGCATATGGCTTTTTTGCATTCCAGTACATAACTAAAGTTTTAATTTCCACATTAAAGTAAGGGGATGGTTTCTGACAAGTAAATGAGTAACTATAGATAAAGTCTTTTGCCTATATTCCATTCTTCACTGCGTAGCAAAAACAAAAATATCTTGTTAAGGAGGCCTAATTCTAGCTCCATAATTCAAGATTCTGACTTCCCAATATTGAATAAGATCTCAGAAATTTGTCCCTTTAACAATTATCCCTGATAACCTCTTTGTCTGTAGCTTGTACAGTGAGTGCACTTTGATAAACTCCGTATTTAGGGGGTAACATTAGGATCATGGTAAATGTGAGAAGGCCGAAGGTAGTGATGTAATTTGTGTAGATATCTTAGGATAATAAAAGGGAAGAAAGAATTGAACTTTTTGGACAAAAGATCTTTATTTCAGAACTCAGATTTCAGCATTATGTATAACACGGTAGGTACTTAAACATGCATTTGTTAAATGAATAAAGTTTTGAAAAGGGCAAAGATAACTAAGTGATGGAATCAGAAGCTTCAGATTTAGATCAGTGACCCTGATGGTGATAAGCTTTTCCATGTTTGTGGGTTTATGGACAGAAAATACTATTAAGTTGCTGATGCTTGCATGTAACGTAATCAAAACTGATGAGGCTTTTATGGGTAAATCTTTGATATATCCTGCACTTCATGCCAGACACTGATAGACATTTTTATATACCTGATATCACTGAATAGTTCCAAGACTGGCTAGGAGAGCAATGACCTATTTACTACCAGAAGTTGTGACATTCTAGCTTAAATAATATAGCAAGTATTTTAATTTATGTATACTGTACTCATTGCTTCCCTGTCCCAGAGATGCAATACTCAACACCCACAATTCAGAGGACTGGTTTAATTTGGCTTATGTGGTTTTGGAAGGTTCAGTCCATGACCAACTAGCTCCAAGACAGGGACATAGTGGAAGAAGGATATGGCAGAGAAAAACTGCTCAGAGAAGCAGAGCAGGGCACAGCATCAGAGAAGCAGTGAGGGACCAGGTATAGCACTCAAGGTAACACCTTGGTGACCCACCCAGACACACCCAAGGAGTGTACTTTCCTAATCCCCTAGACAGCTCCCAGGCTAATTAAATGGACACAGCCAAGCTTAACCACAAACCTATACTTTTTGCATATTTCAAATGTTTTAAATGGCAGAAATCTCCGAAATATAAGAGATAGCATATAGTAAGTCTCAGTCATAAACAGATATTTTGGGGAGGTGAATTACAGTCAATGCTGTAACATCACTGTATAAAAAGTGGTGTAGAAAAGGGGAGGCCTTATGAGCTTTACTTCAGCAGGCTGATGGAAAGCACAGGGAAGGGCTTTTTAATGAGTGTTCCAAGGCAAATTACCTATAAATGAGTAACTGTACCCTGCCTTTAAATTGTTTCTACAGGCACTGAAATTCAAAATCTTAATTAAAAATAAAAAAATAGGAACCGTACAGGAAACCCACGCGAGGATAGGTTCTGATAAGGGTGGAAAGGTCGCGATGTGGGAAGAGGAAGAGCCAGAAGCAGAGGACGAAGAGGAGGAACTGAAAGCCGTAGAAGAAGATGACAGCTTTTCGTCAAGATACATCCAAGGAAGGGAAACAGAGACAAAGAAGGCACTTAGAGTCACAGTTTTTCCCAAGAAAAAAAAGGTGAGATGAAGCTTTGTGAATATCTTACAAGTGATGGAAAATTTGCTAATTTTCTTGTTGGTGGAGGATTCAAAATATCCTGGAGGGAAGACTTTTCCTCCTAAAAACTCAAGTCTATCATTTAAAATTTCCTTTGAAAAAATTGACAGGGGAAAACAAAATCTAAAAGGTACCTCTTTCCCTGTACCACCTGTTACTAAGTGTTTTACACTATAATTGGCAATCATTATGATTCCTTAGGCACTAAGTGTGCTGTGGAAAGAACATAATTTCTGTTTTCAAGTGGAGACTGATCAAAGGTTAATATTTAAAATATATAGTTTTATGCATGTGCATACTACTGCGTCCTAAGAAGGTCACTAGCATGCGTGGTTTAAATAAAATGAGAATTTATTTACCATTCCAAGTGAAAAAAATTTAGGGAAAGGAATTTAATTTGCAGTATGATTTGGGATAGCCTCTCAAACGAAGTCAACAGAACTTCACTTTTTCTCCAGATTTGGTCCCATTTTCTCTGTATTGGTCCAAGTCTATTGCAAAACTCCTGCTTTCTGTTCTCTCATGTTCAAATGGAGTAGAATGCCTGTCTGTCTCTCAGAGGAGCAGAAAACAATTTTTTTCTACAACGGCTGTGATGTTTATCCATACAGCTTTGAACCGATGATGGATAATGGGGAATGAACAGTTCTGATTTGTGAGGCTCAGTCTACATGATCATTATATAAATGCACAGATGTAGCACAAGCAAAGGATATTTCCCCAAAACAAAAACTAGAAAATATCTAACAAAAGTTTAGAGGAAACAGATACTGAGTACAAAAGAGCAAATATGTGTTATGTGAAAAAATTATTCCAGCTGATTACTTTCGGAGAACAAACACCAAAATGTCAGTTCAAACTGCAAATACATTTATTTACTCGTGACTGCAATTCCTGAATCTGTCAAATTTATGACAGTAAGCTGAGATTTTGGGGGAAAGCATATAGTAATAATTATTATCCTTAATCTTTACTACATTAATTTAGATTTTAAACTTAAGCCTACTTATAGTATCATTAAATATTATAGTCATAAAATAATCACATTGACTTATCCAAGTAGTTTTTGAGGAGAAAACCTTATGGAAAGCGTGAAATTATCTATTTTGAAGATTATTTTCTTTCCTGGGAAGGACATTTCTCAAATAGTGTAAAAATGTGAAATTTTACTGCATTTTGTTTTTAGACCAGGAAGATAAAAATATCTCTGGCTTTATCAGATCTTGTCATTTATACTAAAGCTGAGAAGTTCAGAAGTTTTCAATATTCAAGACTATATCAGCAATTTAATGAAAATAATTCTATTGGGGAGACACAAGCTCGAAAACTTTCCAAGTTGAAAGGTAAAATCTTACAATTCAAACAGATGAAGTGTTCAAATCAGTTGTAGTCATTATGGAGGTGTTAAGATGGGTCAGTGATATTTGTAAAGCACATATCCTCCTAAAATTTTAGCATATTAACCACAATTAGAAAGGAGTTCTAGTTAATGCCTCGTTTAGTTCTACTTCACAGAATTTAGCTATTGGTTGTCTTCTTTAGGTCATGGCATTTTTGGTTGAGATTGTCCAGTGTGGGTAACGTCGTCTATGGGGCTGAGCTGAGCACTTGGGATGGCAGATATTTGGGTGCCTTGGAGGCAGCTGAGCCGACTTAAAAGACACTGACCTTTATCTTGGGAGGAAACTTGTGTGAGGGAAGAAGAGGTGTGCGAGACTTCAAGAAAGGAGGAAACCAAGAGATGGCAGTGAGGGTTTGAGACAGGGAGAATTTGTGGATTCAATGGGCACCGAAGAGATGTTAGATGTGGCTGTTCTATGCCTATGGGACGGATGGGGAGAAAACGGCACACAGGGTGGGCCACTAGAGTGTGCATTGCCCCTGCCACCTCCAGAGGTCACACTTATTTGTGCTGCCTTCTTTTTTCCCACATTTAATTCTAAGTATGAGGAAGTTCTTCCGTTTGGAAGCACCGAAGACGACGCAAGGCCTGGCAAAGAGCGTGGGAAGCAGACTGCATCAGTGTTTTGGGCCCACGTGATAGGGAATGCCCCAGACTTTAAATGGGGTGGGAAAGTAACTTAAGGGCCAGGAATTATTCTCAAAACATTGCAGTCATCTTCCATTTTGTGTAGAAAGACTAGAGTAGGAAAATCAGCACCTGCCACTGATTGGAGCAAAGCTGTTTGGAAATGCAGACCGACGTGTTCATTAGTGAGCCATGTTGGGCTGTATGCTGGTGCCCATGGGCTCTGGAGTATCTTTTAGTTTGTATTCTCAAAATGCCTATTAGAAAATCCCTGAAACTTTAAGGTTCTTATTAAAATGATGAAAACCAAAGCAAATGACAACTGTGGATTGGGATTAAAAAATCAGTTCAACAAGTCTGGATTACAGTTAAATAGTAGAATAGGGTACAGTAGTGTAGAGTAAATGCAATGGAGTGGAATGCAACAAGAAAATAAAGTAGGGTAGGCTAGGGTAGGCTAAGCTAGGCTAGAATAGAATAGAATAGAATAGAATAGAATAGAATAGAACAGAATAGAAATATTGTACTGTTTTATAAAACAAGGATGTGTATAGGCAAGTGTATTTGTTTGGGATGTAAAATGTATTTTGTACTCTATGTGTGGGCAATAGAGTTTGAATGACCTGCTTTACTTACTAGCTAACCTCTGCCCCTTCAAACTATTGGGTAGCTTTTGTTATCCCTGCCGCCAACAAGATCTGCTTTGTTTGTTTATTTCTGGACATAACAAAAGAAGCTATGATTCTCTCAATCTCCTCAGATTAAATACTTACCAAAAATTGGGTAATACTGAATCAAGTCGGAAAATATAGCATCACCACTTTTTGCAGAGTATAGAGTATTTTTCATTGCACCCAAAGTCATTATTAAATAATTAATGATGTTGGCAATGGTTGAACTGCAAAGATACCTAGTATTACAACCATAAAACATCATTAAAATAAATGTGGTAGACCAATGTTATTGAAATAGAATCACTCTCACATTATTTTAGTAAGTAAAAATTGGCAATTTGTAAAAAGGAATAAACAATATGACTCAATTTAAAAAATTATCATATAGATAGAAAAGAAGGAAAAGATACATACCAAGCAGTTTTCAATGGTTCTTAATTGAGTCATGAGATTGTGTGTGGTTTTCTTTCTTCATTTGATTTTCTCATATTCCTAAAAGGAACATGAACTGCATTTGTAATAACAAATCATGTTTAATTTAATTTCTAAGGATAAGTCTCAGAAGTCACAAAACTGTGTTATGTTATGGGACCTTAGTAATCATTCATAAATTACTTTGTAGATGGGAAACATTAGGACCAGAACAGTTATGTGTTTGGCCTTTGGACAGATATCTCTGGGAACTAGATGAGGGAATATGGTACGCTCATGCTTATTTACACCTTAGTAGCCTCCAGAGGCATGTAACTTTTAAAACTAAGCACTGATGAAATTGACAGTAATTTTTAGAAGTAATATTTACACTGAAGGATGAAATAATTTGGATCTAGTTTTACTAGCAAATATATTGTGGACAGGAAGCAGAGAGAGAGTGAAGCGAGGAGTTGGGATGGGAAACACCTGACCAGGTCACACACCTAGTGAGCTGACTCTTCCAACCAGCCCCACTTTCAAGCAAGTCAACTGTACACCTCATGTTCAACCACCTTTTTAAAGCCCTCTTCTGAGCACATGAGGCTCTCGGGGGACATCTATAACCATAACAATATGTTTCAAACTTCAATGTGATGTAGATTAGTAGAAGTATCATTTAAAACATATTTAAAAGCTGAGGTTAAACATAAGTGTTTGTATATGTATGTACAGTACATGTATATAGATATTAGTGAAGAAGGCATTAAAAATAAGTAGTGAGAGATAGATGCTTTTGTTGGAAGGTTGCAAGCAGAAATCTAATGAATTTAAGGAGAAGATGCTGGAATGGAGGGATTGGGAGCTGAACCAGGTAACTTGGGAATCTTATTAAACCCTGTGAATCTGGGATATGCTCCATTCAGTTAATTTAAGTAGAAGCATGTAGCTTCATTTGGCTTTCATATGATTTGATCTTAATATAAAAATCAAAGTTATAATAAAGTAGGGGAAATGCTACTTTCATTTTTAAAAAGAAAGTATTTTATTTTGGAATTTTTATGTGTTCTTGTGTTAAAGCCAAGTTAATTTGAATGTGAAAAAGAGAAATAGAAATGATTCATTTTTCCCTCAAGTGAATTATCAGTACATAAATTGTATAGTATAATTATTATTAAATGATAATAGTGAATTATACTATAAACATAAGGCTTGGAACTCATTTTGATTTTTATGAATTATAAATAATTTTTCTAAAACAATAATTATCCATAGTAATGAAATTTATAGATTTATATATGTAGAAGTAGTAGCTTGGTTTATTTTAACTCTTTTATAATGTTTTAATAGTTTTCTCTCTCCCCTCCCTCCCTCTCCCCTCCCTTCTTCCCTCCTTCTCTTCCTTCTTCCTTCTTTCCTGATTTTAGTCAATGAATTTATTGTTCACACAAGGAAGTTCATTACCAGAATATATCCCAAAGCAATGAGAGCAGACTCTTCTAATTTTAATCCTCAAGAATTTTGGAATGTAGGTTGTCAAATGGGTATGTTATATAGAATATTGAGTTGTTTGCAGAAAGAAGTTAAAGTGAATTCATTTATGAATTAACAAATAAATTCTTTATAAAAGTTTTTTGGCCTTGAGGATTTGGGGTTCAGGCACTCAGTGTTGAACCATTGGTCTCAAGAGTTGCATTCATTCGTAGATGGCGTGAAGAGGGTATATCTAGGTGGAGTTCAGCCATGGAGGTTCGATTCATGAAGCATTGTTGTGGGACATGTGTAACAGAGAAAAGTAAGAAAGACACCAAAAGGAGCAGAAGAGGTCAAGATCCAATCCTTTTGCTTGAAAACTAAGCTTACCGGCTCTTCAAATCAAGTGACCTCTATCTTTATACTTTGCATGAACTTCTAGATCCAGTCTTGAAAATGGGCAGAATCATGCAGCTTAGTTATGCATCCTCACAGGCTCTCTTGATTCCTAATTGACAGCTGGTATAGGACTGGCACTAACTTGGCTGGTGTCAGGTGTAAACCCTTCCAGTACTTGACTCTAGCAAGGCCTCTAGGCTTGAGCAGGGTGGGGCATGGGGCCCATGGCGGTGGGAGATGACTTGGGTTTGCAGGGTGGTATTGCATACAGTGGCTCTTTACCAGTATGTACTGAGATAGTGCTATGTTTTAACAATTATTATTCTGTTTTTTGCTTTGTCTTCGAATGAATGCCGCACCTTCCAGACTTGAAAGCCTGTGATAGAGTTGGTGCCTTTGTTTCCTGAATTTAATGGCCTAATTATTTGTATTTTTGTATTTCTTTTTTTTTTTTTTTTTTTTTTTTTTGGCGGTACTGGGGATCGAACTCAGGACCCTGCGCTTGCTAGGCAGGCGCTTATTCCACTGAGCTATATCCCCAGCCCTGTATTTTTGTATTTCTTAAGTGTTATCTGACATGTACACTGATTTTGTGTAATCCAAATTATATGCTGTTTTCATTTCTTTATTCAAATGTATGTAATAATTTAATTTATAGATTAAACTTTGCAACTTACTGGCATACATTAATATAGACATGGGAAGTGGAAAATAATTAAAAATCAAGAAATATTAGGCTTATGAGGCTTTTATCTCATGTAAACATATAATCTGTGATTAGATTTCAGTTATTTGTTTAACTGTATCTCTTTAACTGTCACCCTATTTCCTAATAATATAATAAAAATACTTCCTTCTCACAGTGGCCTTAAATTTCCAGACCCCTGGTCTGCCTATGGATTTGCAAAATGGGAAATTTTTGGATAATGGTGGCTCTGGATATATTTTGAAACCACACTTCCTGAGAGATATTAAATCAAATTTTAACCCAAATACTTCAGCAAATGACGATCCAATTGCGATTACAATAAGGGTAAGATTAATGATGTCTCCTAGTTTTTCCTTGGTTATTACACCATCTATGTAAGTATACATTACTCTTCTAAATTCCACTGATTTGCTTTAGTGGCTTTAAAATTTCTGTTACTGTTTCAGGTGCTATAGACGGGTGGTGTTTCAGCATCTTTCCGTTTCTGAAAAGTGTCCTTCTGTTGTCTTTGTACACGAATGCTTACCTGCCTGTGGATACACATATTGAGCTCAAGCCTTCTTGCAAGGATCTGTTTGTATTGTTCTTCTCCATCTATTTCTGCACTGACCTCTGGGAGAGGTCTGAGTTCAGCCCATTAGTGAGCTTGTGGACAAGCTACCTTTTCTTCTTTAACTTTTAAGAACACTTACCAGGCAATTCTAGGAGATATTTTCCTTTCATCAATCTCTAACACTAGGCTTCTGTAAAAGCTCAGGATTCTTTCTCTCTCATATCAGTGGACATTATTTGATTGCTTAGAAAGGAGAACTACCCCGTGCTGTTCTCTATCATGTTTTCTGTGTTGAATTTGTGTCAACCTTAGAGCATTCTCTTTTCCTGTGCATTTTTGGGAAGCTTTTAACATTTGTTCTCTATGTGACCAATTCAGTCTCTATTCAATTTTATCCTTTAGTAATTCTAGTGTGGCTGTGAACTTTTCTCCTGCGTTGCTTGAACCCTCCCTCATTGACATTTACCTAAAAACACTTCCTGTTTGTGTGTCTAAATCCTCGCCACTAACTCTCCTTACCTTACTCTCCTATTTTTCTCCTTTTGTTTTATTATAAATGCTATAATTTCATTGAAAGCAAAAGCAGTTGTCCAAAATTTATTGTTTCCATCAGCACAGATTCTTTAAAATCTCCTTCTTACTCTTCTATTACCTAAGTGCCATATTTATTGCTTAATATGTCACAGACCCTTTGAAAATGCCTAGCTTCCTCTTCTCCCCACTTTACTGTGAGTGGCTGTAACTTTACCTATTATTTGCAAATAAATCAGGTAGGTATGGCCGCTCTGTTCCCTCTTTTGCATTTAGACAGTTGCTCCTGGTGCAGCAGCAAACATTGGAGTGTCACCCAGGATTTGGAGTCAAGGGAAGTACAGAGGCAGAAGGGCTTGTCAGCTGGGGATTGACAATGTACATCATAGTGACCAGCTGTTTGTGCAGGGGGGGGGCATTTTCTGCTATAGTAGACCATATGAACCATCTCAGAACCTGTTCCGGGAATTTGGGTCCATGCAGACATTGGTTTGTTGTGTCTCATGCCATTTCCTGATGAGGCTCTGCTGCGATTTGCTGGCTGTTGAGAGGTTACTGATCCTCCCTAGCTGGCTGGCAGAGTGCAGGATGCCCAGGGGCCTCTGGAGTGTGCTTCTCCCGCCACTCCTACCTCAGCTCCATCCTCCGGGGTCTCAACAGTCTCAACCTCTGAGGGCACAGAAGATCACTCATCTGCTTCCGGCCCCAGCCTTTAACCCAGCTGAGAATTAGAGGTCTGAGAACTGTTTTCCAGAAATGAATGTGGGGAGAGAGCGCAGCAAAAATGGACGGGGCAGAAGTGAGTCTGGCCCTGGAAGCAGATAGTGCCAGTGAAGCATGGAACTGACTTTTCTCCTGGCTATTCGTGGTTTTATGGCATTAAAATAGGAGACTTAGTAATGGAGAGGCACAAAATGTATCCCCCGCAGTGGAAACAGGGAAAAAGACCGATTCATTGATACCCTTTCTAGGGTCTGGCAAAGCACTAACTGCTGAGATGGCTTTGTCATGTTCTTATAAAGTTGACATTGTTTTTGTATTTTTTAAAAAAACAATTGGCCTAGTTGAGAAAAGGTGAACTGGCCACTTGTGAGATCCTTTCCTACTCCCCGCGGCTCTCCCTCCACGCTGCTGGAACTGCCCTGTGCTCGTCTTTATTTCTTACCTCCCAAGCGATTCCGTCTCACTGGCCTTGGCGGAGTCCTTCTCTAGCTGCTCCTAAGTGGCTTTTTGTTGCCTAGTGCCTTAACCTAACTTTCCGATCAAACTAAAATATTTTCCTGGGATCCTTTTACACAAACATTCACAGCTTAAGCACCAACAATGGTCCAGTCTTTAATCTGGCCTCAGTTTTCACAGTCCGTGTAGCATCTCTACCAGTTTAATCACCACTCTGTCCGATTCACAAAGTTAAAACGCGGACACCCTTTCTTAGTCAAATCCACTTCTCCTGTTTTAGTTCACGATGGTTAATGGCACCCTTCATCCAATCAGCGCAGAGAAGGAACTTGGCAGCGGTTCCGGTCTTATACAGCCCTCTCGCTTCCATTCCCAATTCATCTTTAAGTTCTGCAGATTCTCCTCCCACATGTCTTCCACATTCCTTGTCTTCGTCTGACCTCCTCCTCCGCTGTGCCATTTCACCCCTTTGCTGTCTGTCACGAGTCTCCTCCTTTGGTTTCTCAGCAATTTTCAGGTGCCTTGTGTCATTGCTCTCGACCCTTCTTTCGCGGGCTGAGCAGAGGTGTTTTCCCGCAATGCTGATTTTATCGCGCATATATAATGTGTCTTTTATTAAGCCTGCTGACCTACTCCTTCCTACATTCACCACTTCCGCCCTTAACCCCATCCTACGACCATATAGAGCTAAGATCCTTCTCGGACTTGTGATTCGCTGCTATGAATTCCCGGTGCTTTTTCGTCTAACTAGATTTTCTTCCATTCTTCATCTGTTTATTGTATTCGGACTCATTTTTCAAGACCTAGGACTGGGGCTGGGGATATAGCTCAGTGGAATAAGCGCTTGCCTAGCAAGCGCAGGGTCCTGAGTTCGATCCCCAGTACCGCAAAAAAAAAAAAAAAAAAAAAAAAAAAGACCTAGGACTGTCACCTTTTTGGAAGCAATTTCTTTAGCTGTGTTGGTTGTGCTACTTTTTGTAGTTTTCCTGTTTTTCCATGACAGCCAGTGAACAAATTATGCCACACTGTACTGTAATCATTTATCATACTGCGCTGTAATCACTTACTCACATGTCACTTGTCTTTGTTCTCCACTTACCTGAGGGTTCTTTAAGGATAAGAAGTACATTTTGCTCAATCCGTGACTAACGGAATAGATGCCCGATACATGTAGATTAACGGAATGAATGATTCCTTTTTTGTGTTGAGAACAGTAGGTAAAGAGACCAAAGGTGCTCCTTCATTGGAAAGGGCAGTTGGAAGGTAGCTTGTGCACGCAGATGCTTATGAACCCCACGTGCTTTATCCTGGGCCTCCACCTGGAGGTGTAAGTGGTGTGCAGTGAAACAGGTGGGCTAAATGGTTTTCCCAAGTAGCTGCTGTGGCCACGTGGTTCTTTCTCTCTTGATTACTCCAAGGACCCTTGTGATTACTTTATGACTTGCAAATATTTTGAGTGCATCACTTGGGAGCCAGGAAGCCTGATTGCACTCTTAGCTTTCTCATGTCCTGATGAAGAGACATATTACTATGTTTTACTCTTTGTCATCTGAAAAGCGAGAGTTTTGGTTTAGGTTAGTTATGTTCCAGCTTAGAAAACCGTGGAACAACTTTCCAAATTCAGAATCTAACATGTAAGGGATGAGAGAAATGCTACTCTGATTGACCACAGGGCTTTCTGTGTGCCCTTCCTTCGTACACAGTGGTTCTAGCAGAGGATTTGTAAATTAAAGTTGGCAAATTATTTGACTCATATTCTCTGAGTTCTCTTTCAGTTCTCACATTCAGTTATTTTTTTAAATTAGGTCCCTTCCTCTCCTCCTTCTACTCCTCCTTCCTCTTCCCCTTCTTCTCTTCTTCCTTCTCCTTTTCGCCCCCTCCCCTCCCCTCCCATCCCTTCCCTTCTCCTCCTCCTCTTCCTCCTCCTCTTTCTCCTCCTCCTTTTCTTCACAAGAAATACATCAAAGTTGAACCATATCCTGTTTGGAAGGCTGCTGTTTGCACAGCTGATAGAAGCTGGTGTGTGCTATTTGGGTTAGTACCCTAAATGAGTATGACGAGGGCTTTTTCCAAATATGCTGACATCTAACAATGCTGATTGACTGTTGCTAATTGAATATCAAAATGGAGGGAGAGAATGGAAGGGAGAAGAAGCAGAAGTAAAAAGAATTAAGTTGTGTTATGTATGTGTGTCAGCCTCCCTTTGTGAATGTGATAATTATGTGCTGCACATAAGTACTAATAAGTAAAAAAATAAATTTTCACAATCATTGGTTTCTAGCCAATGTGTGGACTACAGAAAGGAAAAGTTACATATTACCTCTTATTCCTTTTCTTACTTTTCTGTTCTTTTCTTCTCTCTTCTGTTCCCTCTTTGTTTACGTCTATCTCTACCCTCTCTACATTTCTCCTCTTTCTCTTTTAATATATTTAATTATTATTTTGTTCCCTTTTATATAATCTTCAGAAATTAAAATCATGTCTCAGTTTTTATAGCTGTATTTTTAGGCTTATAACTTTTACTTCTTACTCTAAATCAGCACATATCATACTTTTTATGTGTTCATTTTGCTCTTAAAAGTAGAACAAATTTTTGCTTCAATAAATAGGATATTATAATTATCTAAATAAAACTATTGTTAGTTATTTTGTTAAACATTCTTTTGATAACTGGTCTATAATATATATGTGAGATAATTGATTTTGTCATATTCAGACTACTTGTTATGGTATCACAGATAGGAATGGATAATACAAAATTTCAAAAATTATTCAAATACAAATGCTACAAAAATGTTATGAAAACTATCTGGTGCATTTTTGTATTGAGAAGTTATATATATACCGCTTTCCATATTTTAGAGTACCTAATATTAATATTAAAATAGTGCATGTTATCATAGTTATTCAGCCTGAATTACAGTGACAATGGCTGTAACAAATGTTTTTAAAATGATAATATGATAAGGAATGATCAATTTTGGATACTGTGGATTTCTATATAAGCACATATCAGTAAAAAAATAATTTAGACATGTTCTTGACATGTTTCTGACCCCAGCATCTATTTGCTGATGTTTGCAGGTTTAAACTGGCATTATTTTCCAGCTTCATATTTGTAGGAACTGAGTTAGAGTCTATGCAACTTTAGGAGGGTATAATTTTATTTTGAAATTAAGTGGTGATGCAGTTTAATGCTCTGCTAAATTCTTGTGCCGTCTCTATTTGTACAGCTTATCAGTGGGATCCAGTTGCCCCTTAGTGGCTCCTCCTCTAACAAACTGGACACATTAGTGATCATAGAAGTTTTTGGTGTTCCAAATGACCAGATGAAACGGCAGACTCGTGTAATTAAAAAAAATGGTGAGCTTTTAATACATTTTATAAAACTTCTGTTGGATTTTGTGTTGGAAGGCTTACACATTGCATATTAATAGCATCTTTCTACACATTTATTATTCATAAGGCAATGGTTTTGCATTATGTTTAAGACTGACAAAATTACCTACAGCAAAAACAGTCTGATAATGGTGAGTTTGTTTAGGTATATTTTCAGGTCACACACACAAAAATTTATCTGACCTGCAAAAGTGTTAGTTTTTACTTTTACCTCCTTTTTAGGTTTTCTCTGATTTTGCATAGAGACCTTTTTTTTTTATTTTAAAAGTATAGTAAAAAAAACCCAAAAAGATATTAATAAACATACACAAAGTAGCATAAGAATAGTACAATCGAATCTGAGTTACAGATAGGGTGGCAGGGAATCATCAATGGTTGTTGCATTACATATTGATAATTTCTAATTGTATATTCAGGAAAATAGGTATAGACATGCAAAATTGATCAGACAATTAATCATCAACTATTCCTTACAATAAAGTGACCTAAGTCAGTAGTACAACTTCTTTTTATAGTGTGAAAGCAAAAAGAACTACATCAACTACAACAGAAAAAGGAACAGAAAAAAAAAAAAACGAAAAGCATTAACAAAGAGACACAAAGTCACTCAATAAACTTATAATCATAATTGAATTATACACAAAGCAACAGAAAACCAACAATAGTTGTTGCATTTCATATTGATATCTTCAAAATATATGCACTGGAGAACACATAAAGACATATAAGATTGATCAAACTATCAGTCATCAACTCTTCCCTACCATTCAATGACATAAGTCAATAGTAGAACCACGCCAGCCATCCCACATACATATATATACATAGATACTTACATACAAACATACATAAATTTTTACCTCATTCTTTTCTCCTTTCCCTCATCCCCTCTATTCTTTACTTTTGAACAGATTTCCTTCATAACTCTTAGTTTATGTTCCCACGCCCAGGTTCTTACACCAGTGACACAATACATTGCCTGCACATGTACCTCTGATTTATTTCACTTATGAGTATGTTGTCTAATTTTGACCATTTGCCTACAAAGGCTCCATATCTGGCCCTCTTTATAGCTGAATAATATTCCGTTGTATAAAAATGCCACAGTTTTTTAATCCAGTCTTCTGTGGATGGACATTTGGGTTGCTTCCACAATTTAGCTATTACAAATTGTGCTGCTATAAACATGGGTGCACATATATCAGAGTGATATGATGCTTTCAGATCTTCTGGGAAAATACCCAGAAGAGGAACAGCTGGTTTGAATGGAACCTCTAGACCTAGTTTGCTGAGAAATCTCCAAACTGCTCTCCACAGTGGTTGCACCAGTCTGCATTCCCACCAGCAGTGTAATAGAGTCCCTATTTCTCCACAACCTCGCCAGCATTTGTTATTGGATGATTTTTTCATACTGGCCATTCTTACTGGGGTGAGATGGAATCTCAGTGTTGTTTTTATTTGCATTTCTTGGATGACTAAGGATGTAGAACATTTTCTCATATATTTATTTGCCATTTGTACTTCTTTATCTGAGAAGTGTGTATTCAACTCAGATGCCCATTTCTGGATTGGGTCTTTGAATTTGGATAGGTACATGTTTTTTAATTCTTTGTATGTTCTAGATAGAAGACCTTTGTCTGAGGGACAGCTAGCTAGGATTTTTTCCCAATGTGTGGGTTTTCTTTTTACTTTGTTGGAGATTTCTTTAGATGTACAAATCTTTTCAGTAGGATGAGGTCCCAGTTATTGACTCTTTGAAGTGTTTCCCTTGCCGTTTCATTTTCGTTCATGAACTCTCTGCCTACTCCTATGTCTTCAAGATTTTTACCTACTTTCTCTTACAATAGATTTAGAGTTTCTGTTTTAATATTGAGATCTGTGATCCATTTTGACCTGAGTTTGGTGCATGGTGATAGACTGGGGTCTATTTTCAGTTTTCGGCAAGAGGCAAGCCAGTTTTTCCAGCACCGTTTATTAAACAGGTCATCCTTTTTCCAGTGAGTTTGGTTGGCTACTTTGTCAAATATTAGGTGGCTGAGTGTGTTTTTCATTGTGGTTGCATCTTCCAGTCTGTTCCATTGATCCTCAGGTCTGTTTTTTAGTCAGTACCAGGTTGATTTTATTACAGTAGCTTTGTAGTATAATTTCAGGTCAGGGATTGTGATTCCACCTGACTTGTCCTTATTGCCCATGATTGCTTTTGCTATTCTGAGTCTCTTCTGGTTCCAGATGAAATTAAGGCATATTTTCTCTAGATCTGTGAGGTATGCTAATGGTAGTTTGATGGGAATTGCATTGAATCTGTACAACAGTTTTGGTAGTATGGGCCATTTTCACAATGTTGGTTCTTCCTAACCATGAGCAGGGTATGTTTTTCCATTTATTGAAATCCTCTTCGATCTCTTTTTTCAGAGTACTGTAGTTTTCACTGAATAAATCTTTCACACTCTTTGTTAGATTGATTCCTAAGTATTTTAATTTCTTGGATGCTATTGTAAAGGGTATGGTTTCCTCAATATCTCTCTCAGTCTGTTTGTTGTTCGTGTATAGGAATGCTATTGATTTTTGGGTGTTGACTTTGTATCCGGCTATGCTGCCGAATTTGTCAATTAATTCCAGGAGTTTTCTTGTGGAGTTTTTGGGATCCTCCATGTATAGTATCATGTCATCTGCAAATAGTGATAGTTTGACTTGTTCCTTTCCTATCCTTATTCCTTTTATTTCTCTCTCTCTTGTCTGATTGCTCTGGCTAGTGCTTCCAGAACTATGTTGAATAGGAGTGGCGACAATGGACATCCTTGTCTTGTTCCTGACTTTAAAGTGAAAGTTTTCAGTTTATGTCCATTTAGTATGATGTTGGCTGTTGGTTTGTTGTAGATGGCTTTGATCAGATTGAGGTAGAGGCCATCTATTCCTATTTTTTCTAAGGTTTTTAACATGAATGCATGTTGGACTTTGTCAAAAGCCTTTTCTGCATCTATTGAGATGATCATGTGGTTTTTGTCTTTGGCTGCATTGATATGATGTATTACATTAAGTGATTTGTAAATATTGAACCATCCCTGCATTCCTGGAATAAATCCTACCTGGTCGTGGTGTATAATTTTCCTTATGATTCGCTGTATTCTATTTGCAAGTATTTTGTTGAGTATCTTTGCATCTCTGTTCATTAGAGAGATTGACCTATAGTTCTCTTTCTTGGTTGGGTCCGTCTCTGGTTTTGGTATCAGTATAATACTTGCCTCCCGAAACGTGTTAGGGAGAGTTGCTTCCTTTTCGATCTCATTGAAGAGTTTGAGGAGTGTTGGTATTATATCTTCTCTGAATGTTTTGTAGAATTCTGCTGTGAATCCATCAGGGCCTGGGCTTTTCTTGGTAAATTTTTTATGACATCTTCAATCTCGTTAATTGATATTGGGTTGTTCAGGATTTTTGAGCCTTCCTGACTCAATTTTGGTAATTTGTACGTTTCCAGGAATCTGTCCATTTCTTCTGAGTTTTCTATCCTATGGGAGTAAAGATTTTCAAAGTAGGTATTAATGATCTCTTGGATTTCTGTGGGATCTGTGGTGATTTCATCCTCTTCATTCCTTATTGCATGAATTTGAGTTCTTTCTCTTCTTTTTTTGGTAAGGTTGGCTAGGGGTTTATCAATTTTATTTATTCTTTCGAAGAACCAACTCTGATTCATTTATTTTTTGTAGAGTTTTCTTCATCTCAATTGCATTAATTTCTGCCCTGAGTTTTATAATCTCCTCCCTTCTTTGGGCTTTTGGTTTCGCTTGTTGCTCTTTTTCTAAGAGTTTGAGTTGTAGCATTAGGCTATTTATTTGTTGTCTGTCTATTTTCTTTATATATGAGTTCATTGCTATAAATTTCCTTCTGAGGATTGCCTTCATTGCATCCCACAGATTCCGATAGGTTGTACTTGCATTTTCATTTATTTGTCGGTATTTTTAAATTTCTTCTTTAACTTCTTGTGTGACCCATTGGTTATTCAGGAGGTTGTTGTCTAATTTCCAAGTGTTCATGCGGTTTTTGGAGCTCCCTTTGTCATTAATTTCCAGTTTCATTGCACTGTGATCAGATAATATGCATGGGATAACTTCAATTCTTTTGCATTTAGGTAGATATGCTCTATGGGCTAGAATGCGGTCAATTTTAGAGAAAGACCCATGTGCAGCTGAGAAAAATGTGTATTCTGATGTTGTGGGGTGGAACACTCTGTATACATCTACTAAGTCCATTTGTTCACACTTTTGGGTCAGGTCTGTTATTTCTTTGCTGAGTTTCTGTCCAGTTGACCTGTCTCTTTGCGTCAGAGGGGTGTTTAGGTCCCCCATTAAAATAGTGTTATTAGTTAGTTGATTTTTCACGTTTGTTAAGACTTGAGTTGTAAAGTTTGGTGCTCCATTGTTTGGTGCATAAATATTTAGGATTGTTATCTCTTCCTCTTGCAGCTTTCCCCTAACTAGTATGTAATGGCCTTCTTTATCTCTTTTGATTGTTTTTAGTATGACGTTTACCTTGTCTGCAAACATAATAGCTACCCCTGCTTTTTTCTGGGGACCTGTTGCGTGGAGAGTTGCTTTCCATCCTTTAACTTTCAGCCTGTGGATTTCCTTTTGAGTAAAATGTGTTTCCTGTATATAGCATATCGTTGGATTGTGTTCCTTAATCCACTCTGCTAATCTTTTCCTTTTGACTGGTGAATTGAGGCCATTTACATTAATGGTTATCATGGTTATATGTTGGCTTATTCTAGTCATGTTATTTACTTGAAGTTTTCCTTCTTTTGCTGACTGTTTAATTACTTGTTCTGTGTAGGGAGTTGTTTCTATCATTGTTCTTGGGATTGTGGTCTCTTTTTTCTCTGTCTAGAATATCTTTTATTGCTTTTTGCAGTGCTGGTTTGACACTCATGAAGTTCTTCAGTTGTTCTTTGTCGTGGAGATATTTTATTTCTCCATCGAAATTGAAGGACAGTTTTGCAGGATACATCAGTCTGGGTTGCAAGCTGTTTTGTCTCAGAATCTGCAATATCTTACTCCAAGCTCTTCTTGATTTCATGGTTTCCGTTGAGAAGTCTGCTGTAATTCTGATGGACTTTTCTTTATAGGTGATCTGTTTCTTTTCTCTAGCAGCTTTTAATATTGTGTTCTTTTGCTGGATATCTGGGATCTTGACTATTATATGTCTGTGTGTGGTTTTCTTTGGATTATGGCTCGTTGGGGTTCTATATGCCTTGATTAACTGTACTTCAGTATCTTTTACCTTGTTTGGAAAATTTTCTGTTATTATTTCAGCAAATATTCTTTTTATATCATTTGTGTTGTCTCCTGCTGTTTCACTAACTCCTATGACTCGAATATTATTTTGTTTTCCCTCATCTTGCAGCTGTTGGATTGATTTTTCTTGGGTGTTTGATGATTTTATGAGATCCTTCCTTTCACACTCATAGGCTGCCATGCTGTCTTCAAGGTCTGAAATTCTATCTTCGGTTTCATTGAAGTGGTTTTGCAAGCTTTCAATGGAAGTTTTCAAATCCTGGCAATCTCTTTAGACCTGTTTCATTGTTGGTAATTCATTCCTAAATTGCTCTTGTAACGTTTCCATTTGTTTCCTATTTTCTTCTAATCTTTTATCTATTTCTTCTCTATGTGTATGGAATATTTCTTCCATTATAGTTTTCAGTTCATTTTTTGTCTGGGAGATCATTGCAGGTATGTGGCTTATTTCTGCTTTAAGCTCTTCTATGGCCTGTTGGAGTTGTTTCATTGTTTCGGATGCAATCGTTTCAGAACTTGCAGGTATGTGTCTTCCTAGTTCCCCTGTATCCTCGCATCCAGGACTTGTTCTGGGTGGGGTGAGTTCTGAGACTGCATTTTCTTCTTCTGTCTTCCCATTTTGGGGGTATCAGATTCAAAATATTGAGCAATAAATTACCCAGGCAGTTCACCAGGCAAAGGTCTGTTGCAAAGGCTGCTCCAATGACTCCTTCTCTTCAGGAGAATGTCCCTTAAGCTTTCTGCTGACAGTTGCACTCAATAGGCTGCTCATATGCTGCTTTGTGTGCCGAGCTACTCGCTACCCGGAGACCTGGGTGGGGTGCATAAACAGCTCGCCTCCCCAGGGACCGTGCTGGCAGGGGGTCGCTCAGGTGTTCCTCCCTGGGTGGAGCTCCTCCCCCACTCAAAAAACTGGTCGGGGCGCCCAGCCAGCTCTTCTGTTCCTAGTCTGCGCAGTCAGTAGTGCTGCTCGGATGTCCCTCGCTGGGCGGAGCTTCTCCCCAACTCAGAAAACCGGTCAGGGCGCCCAATCAACTCACCCTGGGATCTTGTAGCAGGAGATCCCCAAATTGCTAATATGTCGTGTCTTGCCCGCGATGCGCCACTCCCCGGTACTTCTGCGCCTCCTCGGCGTTCTCGCAGGAGCCGCCGACCGCAGCCGCCGCAGTGCCCGCTCTCCGTCCGAGGATGGCGCCGGCTGCGGGGGCGGGGACCTGAGCGGGATCCAGGTCTGCTGCCCAGATTAGCTCAGTCTGCCCGAGGAGCACGGTCTCAGAGACCGCCCTGCTCTGCCACTGCCAAAAATTCCTGGCCGCAGCCACCTGCAAGCCCTTTGGGGTTGGGAGATGGGAGGGTCCGTCCCACCCCCATCGCCCTCAGGGGTATGCAGACTCGGCCGAGCTGCCATGCGCTGTGCCGATCTCCTCAGGCGCCCAGCTCTCGGGGCCTGCCTACTCCTAGCCACGGCAAATCCAGCCGACCCATTAATGCTCAGGCAGCGCAGAGCAACACGTTCAGTTGGAATTTCGCAGCCGCAGACCTGGCACCTGCGCGAAAGAGATCTGTCTCTGGGAGAATTTCCCTCTGCCGCTCACCTGGTCGCCATCTTCCCGGAAGTCTCCTCTGCATAGAGACCTTTTGACAACTGCAGATTTACGTAGCTTCTAGCCTTTGACTTAAACACTCATGATCATTCTGACATGGCATGTTACACATTTTTACCTCATTATTTGAATTTATTTTAAATCAAAGGCCTGTGGCTTGACTCAGGATAAGGATATTAGAGAAGCCTACTTTTGCAATATTTAATTTTGCATTCAGTCCTTTTTGCCAAAAGGAAACATAGGAGTGGAAGAAATGACTTTAGTAAGATTTTCAGTGTTCCAGCAGGCTATGACATTTCATGTAATACAACACTGGCATTGCTGTTTCTTCTGCAAAGTTAAATCCCCCAAGGAAACACAGGAAAGGGTAGGTTTCTGGGTTGACCTCATCAGGTTCCCCTTAGAGGATACCTTGGAACTGATCCTGGCATCTGGAATCCCCTTTGGATGGATATTGCGAAAGCCTAGTGGACTGCATTTCTGAGTCTAGAGACAGGTTCCTGGCTACATAGCAGTGACAAAGGAAGCAGTGGAAGTTTTATTAATCTTTTTCTTCCTGGATGATAATTTCAAAACATGTCTGCATTTTTTTTAATGGTACCAGGAATTGAACTCAGGACCTTGCACTTGCCAGGCAGGCTCTGTGCCCCTGAGCTACATCCCCAGCCCCGTGTCCCCAGTTTGCTTTCCTTGTGGCCTTCCAAGTTTTCCTCCAGCATGGCCGCTGGTGGTGTGGTTCCTTCACTGCATGTTATCCATAAGCAGGAATACTGGTGCTGAATTAGTGTCTCACCGGGCACTCTTTGGAGGTGAAGTCACGTTCCAATGCCAATGTCAAGAAACAGTCTCTGCTGTGTCAGAAACCTGAGTCATCTATTTCTTATTCCTTTTGTCCTCTACATGACTCTTCACAGCAAAATGCAAAGAATCTTAATTTATTCAACACATCCCTAATAATAATATGATTCTTCAATTTTGATTTTATCCCAGGGTTTTATCTCTGTAGAAGTTCACTTTGGTTCATCCAAACCGACTGCTTGCTATGTAAAAGTCTTATATGTTAAAAAGCATCCCAAAATGTAAATTTCTATTTATGAGACGTTTTATGATGTGTATTCCAATGAATCATTATAGGTACTTTATTATTCAGTGTGAGAGCTGAGATGCAGGTGAGACTATGGTGATATAGGTCAATGGTGCTACAAAGACTGTTGTGCACAGCGTACATTTGGAGATGCTTCTAGAAAAATGTGTAGAATCTTTTGCACAAATTGGGACAAGAGCATTTCAGGCAGAAAGAATGCTATAAGGCTTAACAATCCAAACATGTTAGGGGAAATCCAAGAAGCTCAGTGTGGCTGAAATATAAGGTGCTTAGGAAAGACTACTGAGAGACAAAATGAGAAAGAAGGTCATGCTGGGAAAGTTACAGAAAAAGAGGAAGCCATGGTAAGCTCTGAAGGATGTTCATCCCTCTAGGAAATTGACCAGATCAAGACTTTTAAACAGGAATACAACATGAGAACACAGTTGGGCTTTAGTGAGTTTATTTCTGCAGATGATGTTGTATGTATGAGGGGAAAGAGAAAAATACAAAACAAAGCCAGGTTAAGACTTCAGTGGTTAAAGGATGCAGGGCTCAGGTGGTAAAGAAGGCTGCGCTGTTAGAAAAGGAAAGCAGGGTGTGTGTGACTAACACTAGGCAGAAGGAAGTGTCTGTGTCGGTGGACAAGGGAATGGAAGAGGGCTTAGCTGCTAAGGCAGTGGTAATGCAAGATGAAAGTCTTGGAGGAAAAGAGTCATGTTTGGATAAGGTGTGAAGGTAATTTTTCAGTTGTGGTTATATCTGGATAGCTACATTCATCACTATCAGATTTCATTGTTAGGACACTGTCCTGTAACACAAGTATATGTGTCTGAGGGACAGAGAGGCAGAGACAGAGATAAGTAAAGATATAGAGATGATGGGAAAAGAAGAGGGGCAGACATGGTGACTTGTAATAAAGTAAGTTTGCAGGAGGACAGATCAGTGTAAGAATTGTCTCTGGATATTTTGCATTGTCTATAAGGAATTGATTCTAAATTTGTCCTTGAGCCCTATGGCTGTATTTCTCATCTTAGGTTAAGGTAATGCAGTTGCTGTTCTAGCATGAACCGAGTAGGATGCTGATTCCACGGGCATGGACTGCACCCTGGAGAGCCATTTCATAATGTGCCCTTATGATCATAAGTGCACCATAGAAAACACAGATGTTAGTAGAATTAGTCGCAAATTCATTGAGGCTTCTAAAAAGAACAAGAGCTTTTGTTATAACAAGTGTGTAGAATGGCCTTTATACCTGAAAACAATCTGTGTTATGTCTCTCTAAACCTTTGAGTCTTAGAGAGTATATTTAATCTGAATAAGAATATTTTGATTCTATTAATTATGCTTAGATTTTGGACAATTTGAGTCATACTGTGAAACAATTTAAATTTCTTGCTTTGGCAAGGGATTGGTTGTTTGGGATGATTTATTTATTGTACAAGACAGCAAAATGGTTCAGTGATTTTTGGACTTGGAAATGATCACTTAGTGAAAAGAAGGCTTTAAGAACACTGATTATTCAGTGTTTAGTCCAAAAACTATTTATGGAGCTTTTCCTGTAATAAGACCTTGTACTGAAAAATGCTATTACATAATTTCCTCATGTCTTAATTTCTTAAGAAATTAAGGGACTATCCAGATATATCAGTTGTACTGAACAATGATTAAACATTTCTACTTTAAAATTAGACTTCCTGTTCTGCCACTTAATGACTATGTACTTGGAAGCCCTAGAAAGTTATGTAACATCTTTGTGCCTCAGTTTTCTCATCTGTAGATAGGGATAATAACAACCCTGATGAAATTGTTTTGGGAAATAAAGATTATTATATAAAATCTTTAGAATATCACTTAGCCGTAATAAATACTCAATATTGTTATTATTGTTACAGCTTGTTCCTCTCATTGAATTAATTAAAAAATAAGTGCTTTAAATCACAAGCCCTCACTATTACTGTTACTAAAGTTTTGAAAAAAATTATAGAGAAATTATTACTTATTATAGAGCAATTATTACTTACTTTTTCCCTAGAGATGGTCTATAATTTTTTTTTTCAATTCCTCTCTATTTCAGCTTTTAGTCCTAGATGGAATGAAACATTCACATTTATTATCCAAGTACCAGAATTGGCTTTGTTGCGTTTTGTTGTTGAAAATTCAGGTTTAATATCAGGAAATGAATTTCTCGGGCAATATACTTTACCAGTTCTATGCATGAGCAAAGGTAATTTTCTTAAAAGTAAGTTGATAGTGTTTCAACGTTAAATATAAGTTGTCTTTATCAAAGGCACATTTGATATCCCAAATGCCTCTATCCATAGAAACAAGACATAAAGATAATTTTGCATATTATACCCATTTTCTCTCAGAGCGCTTGCAGACATGTGTTCTCAAGTGGAAGATGCAATGAGAATGTGGACTTGCTAGGGCACTAATTAGACAAACTTGGCATGTAAAAGTGTTTCTTTACCTGGATCATGGTTCTTCTATTTTGGTGAAGAGTAATCACGACCACCAAAAGAAATTAAGGATCAGGATCAGACAGAAGGGAGAAGCGGTGACTCATTTTCCCTGCCTGAGGAAAAGAGACCAGAAGTCAGAGACTCCTTTCCTGATCCTTTCCAGGGCTGCCACCAAGTTGCGGGGTCATGATTCTTAGGGGTTTATGCTGTGTCCTCCCCCATTACCTGGTCTCTGTATACTTGCTCTTCCAACATCGTCCGAGGTTTGCCGAGGAAACTGGCTCTCCTTGAAGCGGGAGGGTGGTGGCTACTACGGGAGTTTGTGTACTTGGAGGGAGGCAGGGCATAAACTAACTGTGTGCTCAGGGCGGGAACACTGAGTGCTGGAAGTCAGGATAGAAATTGCAAATGCTTAATTTTTGAGGAAGGTTAACAGCCAGGATGAAAACACAACCTACAGTGGTGTTTTTTTTTTTTTTTTTTAATGTATGTTCAGTAAAGTTACCTCTTTTTCAGTAGCATTGTTGTGGCCATCACTGGTTGATATGCTTTGACTGTTCTAACTGGAATTCTTCCTTTGGCAGGTTACCGCCGAGTCCCTCTGTTCTCCAGAGCAGGCGAGAGTCTTGAGCCCGCCTCACTGTTTCTGTATGTTTGGTATGTCAAATAGCAACTAGCAGCGCCTGGTGTGTTGTTAGCTGTACATCACAATAAAGCAGCCAGAATAAATGTCTGCATCTTCTTTTTTAAGCAAAAAAGCAAAATAATTACAGAAATATTGAGCTCGTTCACTTTTAAAAATGCAAACGGAGCAGTGCAAACAAGGAAGCAAGCTGTAGAGAGTCCTGACTCAACGAGGCACTGATTGCTTCTGTCCTCCTGCTACCAACACCGCTTTCCCTACTTGCTTGCATCATTTCTAATTAGTAGAATTTACAAGCATTTAAAATATGTCTGGCTGTATAAGATATGTTGGCAAATATTTAGCAGGAGAAAATCTTAAGTGTGTGTTAGCTTCCTGACACCCACGGCTGCACATTCTAGTGGGAAGGAATTGGTTTGCTGGACCCTTTGTGTCCTTTTCTGTCTACAGTGTAATTAGCCCTTGAATTTTCGTGCTCATTCTTAGGGGCTGTGCACTGGATTTGGTACCCTATAATTGCACAGACATTTCTGCAAGTGCATATGAAATTGATTTGCAGTCAAGCTAGTGTCAGACTCCCTATCTATAAAAGAAATCTGCTATGCAGACTTACATGCTTGAATCTTGAATTACTTTGCAATATTTCTGAACCTGTGCTAAATGTACTTTCAAGATTGTCCTTGGTCAGAGATGAGATTGCCTGTGCTGTTTCATATTTTGGATTTCTCACCATCACTGGGGCTTTGCTTTACTAACTGCTGTGTACAACAGGGATCCCTATGATGGTTCATCAAAACACCAGGGATATTAATGCTTATCCTGCCAAACAGTTGCTGGGTGGTGGCTTGAAGGCACCCAGGATAGTGTCTGACCAAGAGCTATCCCTAACAGGTATTTGTGAAAATTGAATCAAAACGTAGAACTAAAAACTACAAAAATGACACTCTGCTTGACATGTATATTAATGAATGCTGTTGCTTGATGAGCAGAAAACTCCGAATAATCCATCTCTCATTTTTTATTATTATGAGCAGAGCTTATCCTCAGATCTGGGGAAGGAGAGAGAGGGAAGAGGAAGGAGGGGAGTGAACATGACCTAGAATAATATAATTTCCCCAAGATAAAATAAATGTAATTACTACACATTGTGAACATATCCTAATAAAAAGCTAAAAAAAATGAACTTAGTGAAGAATCCAAAATAGTTGTGTTTATGTGGGTTATGTTTATAAATATTTGCCATATTACCAGTTAAAACTAAAAGCCATTTAACTCATTTAGAATGTTAATAACTCATATAATGTAAACAGAAATCCTATTTTTAAAGAGAAAGAGGTATTTCTCCAAATCAAATGGTATAGTGAAAAAAATATATCAATACCACTAGAAATTCAAATTCCCAAGTTGTAAGTAGGAAGAAATATCCTAGGTTAGTCAGGGCATGATCCTCCACCTTCTCTCTCATGGATGTCTGCATTTAATTTTTGTGGACCGTTAATATTCCATGGATCGCGTTCTTTCCTGGAGGAATGAAAGTCAGCCTTTGGAGGGACGCTTCTGTTCTGTGACAGCTGACAGATGTTTCTCTACATCAGCTATTGTTCAGCCTGAGAGAGGGGGTGATGTTCAACCCCTTGGCTTCAGGCTTTAACCTGCTCCAGTCTCTTAAGGCCTTTGGAAGATGCGGAACTCCAGGAGATTCTAAGACTCTGGTCAAGCACGTTTTCCTGGAAGATTCATTCATTTGGCAGCGGGACAGTTTTCTATTTCTCATTTATACTATCACACTTTCAAATAACAGAGAAAAGGTGATTATTTTCCTTTCTTGCCTTTTCTTAAGGGAGCAATCAGCTCATCTCACTCATGTGAAAGGACACTGTCTTGTGAAATGTCTTTCCCTACATCACAAACAGAATTTTTTGAGAGAAATACTAGACAATTTTAGAAATATTAAATAATCTTATTTCCTGTTTGAGATTCTTCTGCTCTCTTTAAACCTCTTTGGTTCCATTTCTAAATTTGCATTATCTATCATTTACTTTACTTTTTATGTGGATCTGGTATGGTTTTTTTGCGAGTGCTTTCTGTAGAGAAACTACAGAACCACAGATAGTCTCACATTTAGTGCACACTGGGAATGGTCTGAGAACTCAGCTTTGACACTTGCATGCTAAGCATAGTTAATTTGTAGAAATTTAACAGTGTTGTGAGTGGAAAAAAATAGAAGAAAAGGCTAAATGCACTCCAGGGACCGTGACAACAGAAGACCTTTTAAATTGTAAACTTAGTTTAAATGTCAGTTCCTGTGGGGAGCCGTCCATGTTCTCCCAGATTAAGTTATGTTCCTTGGTTGATGCTTCTTTACAACTGATAAAAATTACAGCTGGCAACAGACTTTGCATTATCAGCTCAACCCTGGCGTTGTCAGGAGTGGGCAGAAAACTCGCCATCCGGCCCTGCTGTTTCCTCGATGAACACATGTGCTTTGATAGAACATCAACTCCAGACCAGGCCCCTCTGTGCTAGGATGGCATGAGAAAAATAAAGTGACCACTCTATTTTCATGACTCAGTATATGCCAAAAGTATGAATATTCTCTGAACTTGCAAATGCCAAATAATCCTTGTCCTCACTCACTTGAATTGATTCACTACCAAATGTAGCTTTCACTTCTAGTTATTCATCTGTGTAGATAAGATTTATTCCAACCACAGAACTGCCCCTATTCTTGACAACATACAGTAGAGAGGAGAACTGTACTTCCTTAAATTCTTCCCTCATATCATCCGGCCCCAGTCCAAATCCCACAGTAAGTTCTTTCTAACACCCTCTATGGAGACACCCACAGTTGCCTCCGTTGTGTATTTCTCTCATCAGAATAAGCAAGGAACTCCACCCTGCATGTTCCTCGTGGTCTGCGGCGTCGCCTCCTACTATCCTGTAGAGATCCGCGTGATGGGAAAGTCTAATCATGTCCATTTTCTGCTCTTCTTTTTTTCCGGTCATGGTTGCTCAGGGCCTCAAACAGGAACAGGTACCTGCAGAGCACAGGCTCCCCACCTAGACCATCTGACTTCTGTTTGGGAAATCATGGCTCCTGACGGATAAGCTGGTTGCTGCAAAATCAAGCTGCCCCACCTCTGGGAGAGGAGTGAAGCAGCTTCGGCATAGCCACAAAAGGAAGATTTCTCTGCAAAATTTGGTTATGGAAAAGTGTAGGGATTTTCTGAAGGATGTGAAATATGCACCTCAGGTCAGAGTCGCTAGCCAGAATCTGTGAGAATCTGAAGGCAGATTGGGAAGCCAGCCTGGGGAAAGGCTTGCAGTGTTAGTTCACAGAGAATGGAATTGTTTGCTTTTCGAGAGAAACCTTTCTGGGTTTGAAAGATGAACATTTTATTGGAGGCCTCTATGGGCTGGATCCCATTATTCAAGCGTTCTTAAGATCCCTCCTTTTCTTGGTGATGCAAAAGCATTGATGAATTGCATTACTTTCAAAGTAATAACTCTCTGGAGAGGTGTACAAATGAGGACTCCCGTGATGTGTTTTGGATTCTGAGGTCATAAAATCTGAGCCCTTTTAGAACACAGTTAAGCTACTTCTATGAGCCACTGGAAAGTCTCATTTCTAACATTAGAGGGTGGGCTGCAGAGGAATTTAAACTCATGAAGAGATCTTTCTGCCTGTACATCAGTTTAGCACATAAGGGGCTGCTGGTGGTAAATGCCTTAACTACCTATCATTTTCAGGGATCGGTGTCTCCTTTTACCTTCCATAGGTACACAATTCAATTCACACTCTTCCAGTCTTTCCTGATTTTTTCCCAAGGTACCCACTTTTCTAATGTGATAATCACAGTAGCTGCAGGGCCAAATGCATGCCTACTATTAAATATAAATTAACCACAATCCTTCTAGCAATCCTACTCTGTGTGTAGCATTAAAGAAACAGAGTCAGAAGCACTGAATTGCTTATGATCTACCATAAATGGCAGAATCAGGGTTATTAATGCAGGAGAATCAAGGTTATTAATACAGAACAGTCTGGAAAAACACTTACCTCATACAATACAGAAACATGAACTCGGAGTGGATCATAAATTTATATGTAAGACCTAAAACTATGAAACATCTTCTTTTGTGAGTGTCTTCAGCTGTGCTGTCATGGCTGCCCAGATGTCCTGAATCCATTCCCAAAACACTTGTCCTTTACACTCACTTTTATTTTGGGAAAGAGCTGGAAGTCACACAGTGCCAGGACAGGTGATAAGGTGGATGAAGACACACCCTAATGTTTTCATGAGGCCACCTTCCCATTGAATGACAGTTGGTAGCAGCATTCACCTATTTTTTCTAAAATACCTTGTGAAGACATGAAAGCGAGCTGGGCATGGTGGTGGTGGATGCCTGTAATCCCAGCACTTGGGAGGCTGAGGCAGGAGGATCACTGTGATGGCTACATAGTGAGTTCAAGCCCAGCCTGAGTTACATAGATAGCAAGACCTTCTCTAAAAAAAAAAAAAGACATGGAAGAGGACTTTCAGAACTACTACAAAAAGTGAAAAGAATGATGGGGTAAATGTTTGAAGTGAGGGGGAGTATTTTTAGTGAGATTAATGGCAATGTCTCATTTAGTATAATAAGTGTTTTTTAAAAAGTAGTCATTCACTGTATATTTTGATTACACCATATATATAGTATATATATCCTATCAAAGAACACAAATAAGTCTATATGTCTCTCCATATATGTGTATATATATTTATATGTGTGTATGTGTGTGTGTGTATATATATATATATATAGATAGATAGATGTGATATATCTAGATGATGTAAGGAGTAATTACAGCATGATAATAGTGAGACAACCCAGTAAGAAAAATCAGACAAATATTGGACCGGGCCCTTCCCACAAGAAATTAAATGAATGACCAGTAAGCATATGAGAAGAGGCTCAGCATCTTTTGTCATCAGGAGAACGCAGTAATGATTTCTCCTTAGAGTGAGTAAAATAAAGTACAGTGGACAAGTCCCAGTGTTGGGGAACATGTGAGAAACTAGGGCTCATACTCTGTATTGGGAATGGAAAGTGGGAAGTGCCTTCTGGTCATAGTTTTATAGATTCTTATAAAATTAAACTCACAACTCTCGTGTGACTCCACCATGTCACTCTTAGGTATTTAACCCAGAGAAACAAAAACACATATCCACACAAAAACTTCACAGGGTGCTCACAGGACAGTGGAATATCCTACCTTAAATGTAATTCTTTGGCATCTTTCAAGTTGGTTATGCCGAGAAAGTGCAGACCCCAGCAGACAGCAATGGCTTGGAAAGGCTTCTCTTTTGCAAAAAACACATGCATCTGTAAAGGAAAAGTGCATTAGTGAACTAAAGAACCAGTGGATATAAACAGGCTTTCCTGTCTGAGATTCCCTTTCTGCCTAGGAAATGTCTTCTAGCAGGAAGAGATTGGAGTCTGCCGCCTATCTCAGACAGATGACCACAGGTGGCCGTTGCCTGGGAGACTTTTCTGCATAATAAGAAAATCCATGCTAGATGCACACCTCCTCCCCGCCAGCCTTCCGTAGCCTGTTCCCATTCCCTGCCTTCCAGAAGCCTAAGTCTCATCCCCTTTGTTTAGTTCATCAACTGTTCCACCACAGAATCTCACTATGCCTCCTGTGTTGAAGCATGTTAATTTCTTATTCTTTCCTACTCACCTGCCTGTTGTGAGTTTATTTATAGATCAAAACTATCAAGCTTTCAAAGGGAAGAGAATAAATTTAAAACTTTCCTATGCTGTCAATAACAACTTTATTTTATCAGTCATTTAACAGGGCCGGCAAATGCCCAATGGATTACTAAGAAAAGAATAAAGTTTGGCATCTCTGCCTGTATTTTAGATCTCTAACTTAAAACTTGGATCAGAACCTGCTCAGCTCTGCACCTAGGCAAGCTAATCTCATAAAATGTTGGTATTACAAGGTCTATGAACCCTGAGTTTACCTAGCCTAGACCCTTCAAAACTGAGGACCTGAAGGTATGAGTAACTAGAGTAATTTTCAGGAGGAGGAACATCTAATTGCCAGCTTTTACAAAGTCCACTGCCAGACACCCTGGAGCAATGTGTAGAAGTCTCCTGTCATTGTCCTGACTGCAACCACCTTGGAGTTCAGGAAATTTCTTGTAGACCATGGTGAGGTCACCCTATTCTAGGCAGCCAAAGTAGTTAGAAATTAATATGCCGTGAGAGAAGGACCCAGCTCTAAAGGAAGTCAGGGAAAAATAAAAGACATCATGAACTGAGGCTGGAGGCGCAGCTGAAGAAGATCAGGCCTCAAGATAAAGATACAGTGGCCAGAATTTAAGGCCTCCCTAAGGGATCCGCAGTGACTGGGAATTATACTGCCATTAGCACCACCTGGTCCGGGAAGTTCAGATAGGCATCAGTTGCCCGACTGGGTGACCAGCGCATCGGGACACATCCCTTCGTAAAAATGCCTTTGTTCTTTTCCTTGCTACGTGACTCATGTCCCTATCGGATCAGTAGCAGCGAAGCGGCTGTGCCTGTTATCCTGTAAATTGACGGCAGTTTGACCCATGCTGCACTCACGTTGTGACTTTGCTGTATAAATTGCCCCTGACAAAGGGCCTCAGTGGCCACCCGATTTCAGGACCCCTCCTGTCTCCCAGGAGCTGTCTCTCAATAATTCTTTCCTGTCCTTACCCTCCACTGTTCCTCGGAATTCATTCTGTGATTTTGAGGCCCACGACCTCGGCACACCTGACATATAGCAGTTTGGGAGTTACATTTCTCCTGTATCAACGCCCCAAGCAGGAGCAATTACCCCATGATGGCATCCTAGGTTGCCCCCCTAAGCAAAATTCTCATTTCACAATGGGAACAGGATTGCCCCCTCAAGTGATAATGGCTCTTCTGGAATCTTCTGGAGCCAGTCCTGAAATACTACTCAACTAGACCATGGCTTGAGGAGGATTACCTGCACTGCCACCCATGTAAACCCCCAGCCCTTGGGTTTGCTCCCCTTTTCTATGAAACCCTGTAGCATCTGTGGCCCCTCCATGACAGATCTTCAACTACTTCATCTGCTTCCTTGTATGGCCATGCTGAGCAAAGCTCCTCCTTTCCCTTATTACTGACATCTCCTTGATTGGGATTATGGGCCGTGTGGGGACCCTGGCCTGGTGCAACCACTGGAGTGGGAACTTTTGCTCTAAAACTCCAGTAACAGTCACAGACTGGAAATAACTCAAATGTCCACTAATAGGTGGAAGGATAAAAAAATGTATTATACTCATAGAATATGATTTAATGCCATAAAAGAGTGTTACTGATTATTTGATATTATTATTGCTATATGTACTAAATGAAATGAATCACAAACATAATTAAAGCTAAAATTAGTACACAGTATGTGGTAAAGTTTGTTTAAAAGGACCTAAAATACAAACTAATCTATCATTACAAGTTTGCCAGTGTTATGGTTTATGTCTGGGTTTATGTCAGGCTGTTAGAGTTTGATGGATTATGGATGTCAGTGCTATGCTGCCCCTGGTGGATAGTTTGCATATGTAAGGGAGAGGAAGGGCTGCTGGCTGCCGCCCCTCCCTTTTGCGGTTGTTGTCTTTGCTGTCTTCCACCACCATGAACTGCTGCCCTCTGCCGTGTGCCACTCTGCCTTGGAGCCAGCTGAGTATGGACTGAAACCTCCACACACTGTGAGTTACATAAACCTTTCCTCCCTTAATTTTGAGCATCAGATATTTTGTCTCAGCAATGAGAGAAAAGTAACCAAGACAGTAAGTGAGGTTGAGGATGGATTCAGAGAAACATAGGAAAGGTTTGGCATGGAGGGAAATGCTATCTTGATTATGATAGTGATTTAATCTCAAAGCTAATTAAATTGTACAGTTTTAACATATGACATATAATGCACTTCAGTTATACTTCAAAAGAGTTAAAGAAATAAAAACCCCGAGAAAAAACCCAATATACTTCCAGTTCTTTTGGGGGCCTTTTGACCAATAACTTGCATTAATGGTACACATGAGGTTTACTTGGCTGGGAGATGATGGCATTCTTCCTGACAGCAGCTCTCCTCTCTGATTAGGTGGTAGGAACATCCCTCCATGGGAGGATATCGGGCTGGGTGAATGCTCAGCATAGAGGATGATTGCAGATGCTGTGGGCTGCTGGGTTTGCTGGAAACTTCTATGCAGTTGCTTCCATGCCAATCCACCTATTTTAATAGTGTTCATTTGAACGATGTAAATTATATTTCTTATATGTCTTTTGCTAATTGACTTACTCTTATATAGATATAACCAGGATATTTGAAGTGGTCATCTGGAGTATGGACTCCTGATTATAGTTTTCAAAATATCAGTTCACTTCTTTGAGAGTTTGATTAAATTATTTTTTGCACAGACCCCACACACATAACCATATGCATAATCTCATATGTATGCATACATGCTTACAAATACATACCACATTTTATCCTGAAATTGCTAAATTTCAGACATTTAAACCAAAAGAAAAGATAGATTTGTGTTTGAATTATCTACCCATGTAGAATACTCAAATAATTATTTTGGTTCTTAATTTAGACCAGTGCTTCTCAATCTTATCTGCACATTAGAGTCATCTAGAACATTAAAAAGAACCCCAGCACCTTTATTCTAGTTTTAAAGATTCTGATGAAATAGATGTGGCAGCTTCCTGGGAACTATAGTTTGAAAAATCTCTTCAGGCTATTCTAATACAGTGCTGTCGATGTATGGTCTGGAGGCATGTGACTGCCCCTTCATTTAGGCATATTTAGAAATGCAAATTCTTGTGCTCCATCCCAGGCCTCTTGGATTAAAAAATGAAGAAAATTGGAACCAAAACAATTTGGGATCTAACAAGTCCTCTAGGTGATTCAAATGCACCCTCAAGTTTGAGAATCGTTGCTCTAACCCATAGTTGGAATGGAGGAGCAAGGGCCCTGCCCCTATTTGTTGCCCGTTTAATTACACTATGCTGCTTTAATGCATGTTTTATGCCTGGTTTACTTTTCTAGAAATGAAGTCTTTATTGCTATCTTTCCTCCTTGTTTGGCCCAGCTTTAGAATGTGCTTTCTGGATTCAAAATGACTATGTGTTTATGGATTATATTGTGTTAGTCAAGCTGACCAGCACCTCCTTCAGGAATATTGCAGTATTGCAAGTCCAGACAAACACTGGGTAGATCAAGGTATAGCTCAAGGGTAGACAACCTGTAAAGCCCTGGACTCAACCCTCAGCACCATAAAACAAAAATATAAATAACCCCCCTAAATCCCCTGATATGGAGTATTCCCCCAAATCTCTATCAAACTCTGCAAAGAATGAGGTTTCTTCTCTGGTACTTCTAATTTTCCTTATGGGACAGGTCCACTCTCATTCCTTTTTGTATTATCCATGGTGAGTTTTACCTAGCTAATGCCCAATATTTGTTCAGTAAGTAACAAATTATTCTGGCCAGATATTCTAGAGTAAAAGGAAAGCAGTTTTGTAACCTCCCAGAATCTAAAGTCATGTATGGATAACAGATCGTTAGATCTTCCTGCTATCTACTATTTTACATGGCTGTAATTAATTTTAAACCTATATTTCTATTTCATATTTCTCTCCAGCAGAACTCCTTACTTTTTTGTTCTCTAACATTTTAGAGTCTGCTGAAGAAAGAAAGGTGAGACATTAGGAATAGTTCGTGGGCAGGAAATCAACTAAGAATCCCTTATATTGCATAAAATAGTTCTGTTTCTTTTTCTACTGCAGTGTTAACAGAGTAAGAAATACATTCTTTTCTGAAATATCTAACTATATAATTAACATAACTACTAAATGTACAAGTCAAAACAGGAAGAAAGAGTCTTTAGATGGTTGGAAGGCACCTACTGAGATGCTGCTAAGGCAATTTCAAACAATTTCACGGAAGATACTGATGCTCACGTTGCTAAAGGGCATCTACCAAGAAAATGGGAAGAGATATGGACTATATAAGAGTCTTTCAGTTACAGAGAACCTGGCTTAAATTGGTTTCAGCAAGTACATGGACTTGCTCACATTGTGAAATTGAACAAGTAAATCTCACTTCAAAAGAGGCTTGAACTCATATTTAAACAATGTGATTGTGACCTGTTGTCTCAGTTCTAGATACTAAATTCTTCATTTTCCAGCAACCACCTGCCTTATAGTCCCAAGATGGCCACCAGCAGCTCCTAAGAACGTCTGTGATGGTTAAACTTGATTGTGGCAACTTGATTGGCTTGAAAGCCACCAAAGGGATTGGTGGAACACTTCCGTGTATGTCTGGTGTAACCGTCTGACCTTGAATAGTTTGCTTTTAGGCAATAACACGCAGCAGCCCTCAGGGACTCTTAGTCTGTGATGAGGCTGTGGAAGGCTGTGGGCTCCATCTTGCTATCCGCTTCTGATTTTCTTGGCTTGCTCACTTTCATGAAGCAAGTTGCCACATTAGAGTTCTCCATGGTAAGCAACTCAGGGCAACTTCCGGTCCATAGGCAGAGAGGAACAGAGACCTTCAAGTCACCACTTCGTGGGGGAACTGAATGCTGCTAACCACCACCAAATGAGCATGGCAGGGATCCTTTCCTATCGAAGACCTTACATGAAACTGCAGGAAGACTAAGTGCAGCCTTGTGAGTGACAGTGAGTCAGTGGGCATAGCTAAACTGTGCCTGTATTTCTCACCCACCCAGACTGTGACACTTCATGTGTATACTTTTAAGCTCCTAAATTTTGGGGTAATATTATCTAGCAATACATAACTAATATAATCGTATTTTCCTGTGGGGAAAGGGCATTTTTAAACCTCCTGAGGCTTCTTTAATATTATTTTGCTTGTTCATGTTTGGGCTTTAGCCAGATAACCTAATATTCATGAAATTCTATAATGGATCCTGGTGTAAAAAATATTTTTATGAAATGTTTCTGTTTAAGATATTTTCACATAAAATTCTTTCTCTAAATTTTTTTAGTAGGGTTATACAAGGTATGATCAAACTGTACAGCAAATATTAAAATTAAAAAAGCAATTTATTACAGTAAAAGGCACATTACCATTAACCCTTCAAACACATTTATGCCCTCGTTCTTGCTACTTTCTGAAGCAGTTCTAGAAGCCCTGTTTGGTGTGTGTCCTTTCACTGTCATGGCTGCTTTGATGTCCCAAGTCTGCTCAAAAAGTTTGCCTTTCGTGGTCAGTTTTACTTTGGGAAGAGTCAGAAGTCTCATAGTGCCAGGTCTGGTGAATAATGTAGATTCACAAGCTTGCTTACCAGGCGGATGGCACTCTGAAACAGCACTCACTATTATTTTTAAACCTCATGCCTTATAAAGACACTTACAAAAGAGTACTTCTAGAACTGCTTCAGAAAGTGCCAGAATAATGAGATAAATGTCTTTGAAGTGACATAGTATTTGGAGGGGGCTTATTGGTAATGTGTCATTTACTATGGTAAGTTTTAAATTTTAAACCATTATTTTTTATTTGAGCACATCTTGTATGTATTATGTTTAGGTTACATACCATTGTAAACATGAAATTTAAAGTTGTTGTGTAAAGATTGCTGTGAACGTAAGTGAAGCACATAATTTTTGCGGGTAGGTATTTTAAAGGGTCTTTTATTTATCCTCTTTTGGGGGGAGTAGATGACTCAATCTAAGCAGTATGAACATGAATAGATGTCACTCTTCCTACAGCCTGTCGTCTTCACACCTTTCCAAACTAGTTTCTAGAACTTTCCTATTTCAGCTAAATTATCTCCTTTTTAATTCTCTTGTTTGTTCCACACTGGCATATGTTTCTATAATTTAGTTTACACTAACCTCTTAGTCAGTCTGTGCACAAGTTAGCATCCGTGGTGGAATTCTTTCCGAGAACCACCCAGGATTAACGTTGGCTCCTTCCGACCTACTTTGGTGTGAATGGGCTGCCTCTCAGGGTCTCTGTGTTCTCCTGCTTCCTGCTGGGACAGGCCGTGGGGAGAGTGACTGGAAGGAAGAATCTCGGGCAGCCGTTCCCATGGTTTCCCTGCAGTGAGATCACCTTTGGACAGTCTTGGGGTTTGATGTCATTTGCTACTCTTCTGAGTGCTAGTCAATTAAGAAAGTCAGTGTCAGTAAAGAAAAGGTCAGAGAATGAAAAGAAATGTTCTGATTTTTCTTTTATAGTCATTGGTGTATGATTTGTCGTGGGAGTGAAAAGGAGCTTCCAGCATGTGGAATGTTAGAAGTACATTAAATTATACAAATTATTTTGATATAGTTGCGAGATAGCCAGTTTTTACCAGTTTTTTTAGTCATCTGACTCTAAGTTTACATTCTATCTTGAAATCAACATAATCAGAGACAGCACAATGAAGGATCTAGGAAGCTATAGCACATAACATAATGAATAAAAATAAAGATCAAGCAAAAGCCTAACCTTTATCTTAACTTAGAGAAGATTTTAGCTAACCGAGCAATGAAGCCTGGGAGACAATGTGAGAGTGAGGTTAGCGTGAGGAGACAGCTGTATTTTCTCATCAAAAATCAGTCCTAACAGTTTTCGGAAGTAGTGGAGACTAATTCTGCAAAACGTCAATGTCAACAGCTATGAAACCAAAACCCGCGGCTCCCGACCAGATGATCACTATGAAGTCGGGTTTGTTTGCTGTGGTGTTGTCCGGGTCCCTCCCGCTAGCTCACATGCTGAACCCTAATCCTGAAGGCAGCGGGATAGAGAAGCGGAGCCTGTGAGTGGTGATGCGGTCCCGAGGGTGCCGTGCGCATGTGTGGGGGGCGCAGAGAGAAGGTGCTGGCCTGGAGGGGTGAACTCCGCCCAGGTGCGGAACTGCCAGTACCTTGATCTGGGTCTTCTCAGGATGCAGAACTATCAAAAGACAATTGTGTGTTATTTATGGGCTGCCTTTCATTAGCATTTTTATCACAACAGCCTGCATGGATTAAGAAGGTTATTTTTTTGTTACACTTTTGAGCCCCCCCCTCCACCATTTGTCTGTGCCATCTTCTGGAATTGTCCTCCATGATGTCATTTTTTTCTTTCTGTGCTCTCCATTAGGGTTGCCACCAGCCCCAGGGGTAGGTTCACCACTTGGGATGTGGCTAGTTCTGCCTGAAGAAGTGACATTTATTTATCATATTAAAATTTTTATCCATATTTGTTTGTTATATTTCTTAAGTACAATCATCAGAGGGAATTGGTATGTATAGATAGCTTGATCTTTCTTGAGGAAGTGAATTTTAGTTTTGGTGCATTTTAGTTGATTTCAGGGTCCACATCTGGTTGGCACCTCACACAGAGGGCGACAGCAGAGGGCATCCTGAGTCTGAAGTGCTGACCTCACACCTTCTCCCTCAGCTCAGTCCTTTGCCACACCACACACGATCCTGCAGGTCACACAGATGCCATGGCCACACGCGATTTCTCTGGTGTAGGTGTCTGTTTCTCCACCCATTTCACTCTTCTTTGTATTCAATTCAATGCAATGAAATGAAACAGTATCTTCTTTGTATAGCACTTAGTCACCAAATGCTTTTACCCACATAATTTAATCCTCTTAATGTTTAGTTAGAAATCATGTTATTTACACAAGTTATTTTTCCTAAGTAGAACTTTTTTGATTTATTTGACCAAGTAAAAGAGCTCATTTGGAGGAATGTGTGACTGACAATATAAAAATCAATGACTCTGGGAGAGAAAAATGTTTGTTAAAGTGGTTCATTGTGATCCAATGAGAAGATCATTTGGATCTTGGGCTTCAAACTACTATTCCAAAGCACCATAAACCGGATGATCTAAATAAAAGAAGTTCTACTCATACTTCTGAAGGCTGCAGACCCAAGAGGAAGGTGTCAGCAGATATTGTTGGCAGGAGCCCTTTTCCTGATTTGCTGGCAGCCACCTTCTTGCCGCGTCCTTCCTAGAGAGCTAGGAAATGTGGGTCTCCCTTCTCTTCCTGTTCAGATATCAGTCCTACAGTGAGGACTCCGACCTCATGCCTTCATCTAAACCTACTTACTTCCGAAAGCCCTCACTTCCTACCGCCATCTCATGGGAGGTTAGGCATTGAAATAAATTAGGAATGTTCAGCGAGACACAAATATTCAGTTCATAACAAACCAGTAGATGGAAATATAGAAATATGCTGTCTTGAAATGAGATAAATATAAACACGAAATATTTTAAGAAATCGTCTTTTGCAAAAGAGTTGTTATAGCCAGGTGTGTTGACACATGCCTGTTATCACAGCACTCAGGAGGCTGAGCCAGGAGGATCATTGAGAGTTCAAGACCAGCCTGGCCTACAAAGTAAGCTCAAGGCCAGCCTGAACTGCACATTGAGACCTTGTTTCAAAAAGACAAAATAAAGAATTATTATACCCAATTGTTAAATTTTTCTGTAATTGTGAAATATACATACATTAGTCTCTGACTAATGCTGCTAGAAATCACATTGCTGACTTGGGCACTGTAGTTGTCAATATTACAGAGAAGTGAATTTACATGTTACCTAGCTTAATAACCTCATCTTTAAAGGAGAGTAAATAAGCCATGAGAGGTTGTTATGGTTTGTGTGTGGATGTCCCCCCAAAACCTCATGCAGTCACAGGGTGTGCTTCTAGAGTTTATGATTGATTCATGGTCCAATGTTGGGATTATGGGTGTGAGTGCTACACCTGCCCTGGGGCGGGTAGTTTGCACACAGTATAAGGGAGGGGAAGAGGCTGCTCTTCCAGCAGCTGCTCCTCCAGTTTGCTCTTGCTGCTGTTGCTGTTTTCCAAGGCCATGAACTGTTGCCCTCTGCTATGTGCCACTCTGCCTCGGAGCCAGCTATAGTAATTCTTTTGTTAGTGTTTCTGTTTTCGTATTTAGATCTGTAATCCATTTTTTTACTTTGGTGTACGGTGACAGACATGTATTTTTTTCCCCTCTCTTTAAAATGAAAAAAAAAAAATTGAAAAAAAATGAGGATAAATTGTACCTAATCAACTTATGCTGTCTTAAAGGTTAGGTGAAATAATTTTTATCACTTAGTGCAGGTGCCAGTGGCCATATGTATGACTGAAAGGAAAATATAACCTCGTAGTTAAAAAGATGGACTTTAAATCTTCACTGCTTGGCTTCGGATCCTTTCTTATCTGTTAGTCATGGAAACTTGGGAAAGTCACTCAACTTTAAAAAAAAATCTTCAGTTTTTCTATCAGAGGAATCAAGAGAACAATCAAGAGAACAATCAATGTTTTGTAACATATTACATTAACATTTGGAACAGTGTGTAGGACATGATTACCATATAAATATCAGCTATTTATTATTGTTATTATCATTTTTATTTACATTAACTTTTTCTCAATGGGAGAAGTTACTCGGTTTACCTCAACCTTCACTCCTATTCTTCATTTTTCTCAAACCTCAACTAATTCATCTGAAATGATCAACCAGAATTCCTGGCTCATGTGAGCACCTTCTGCACTATCTAGTATCCAGATGAGGTGGCAGGTAATGGATCAGAGCAGGGCAAGCAGGAGTGAGTGTCGGGGGGCAGTGTTCCTCAGCAATACGGATAGTTGTGGGGCGTGAGAACTTCCAATCAAGAGCCATAAAAGACCTGGCTGATGGGCTCCTTGGAGATGACAAGAGACTGGTGGGTTACATCTGCAGCACTTCACTGATGGTAGATGGCAGGCATGCTAGCAGTGCTCTCAGACTTTGTCTCAGAGGAACAAGTTTGATGCTAACTATGTGTAGGCTGGGCTCAACTTGTTTTCCAATAGATGAGCAATGATTTCCTTTCAAAAATGTTCTTTGCTTCAATCACCTCAACGGGGATTTGATATACTGGTAAATTATGAAATGACAAAGATAGATTCTTAGATTCTCCGGTTTTCCAAGGAGTTATTTCCAGTAGGGATGTTCCTGGTGAATGTAAGTATTTTATAAAAATGTGATGTATGTTTCTTCTTAGGGAATAATATTAATGCAATAGTTTGCAGACGATATTGAAAGTATGGCTAGATTTTATTTCTTAACTCCAGTAGGTCCTAGTACCTGAGAGACACAAGGAAGCTAGAATAACACAAGATGAGGGTGTGAAAGAGAAACAAATTCTTTTGAAAAAATGTCAGTAAGAGATACGCTAAGAGGAGATTAATAGTGGCTACATCAGAAATCTGACTGATACCAGGTACTGTCTCCTAAAGGTGGACTTGGAGTAAAACTCTTTTCCCATATGTTTAATTTTGCTCAGGATCCAGTTTCCCCCTGTTCCCCCACCCATTGGTCCACCTGTCCCGTTCCCTGGGAAGAGAATCTGTCCAGTCCATAGACAGACTCCCCCACTTTAAGAAGGCAGAAATTGCCTAGATTTTGAAGCAGGACCAGAACTGAGTTTGACTACTTGGCTCAAGGACATATTTTAGCTTTTTGAGATTTCTTTATTTTCTTTTCAAATTAGAGATATTATTGTTCATTTTGCAGAATTCTTTTGGTAAGAATTAAGTCATTTATCATGGTAAAGCACACAGCTTCATACCTAGAAGGTTTTCAATGAATATTAGTTCCTTTCCCTTTGCTCAGTAGAGGTAAACCAGGAGCTTTATTAAGATTTACTGGCTTCTGTGGTTTACGATGAGAAGTCAGTGGTTAGTCCTACTGATATCCCTGTGCATGAACATTACTTGTTTTTTCTCTCTTGCTGCTTTCATGATTCTCTTTGTCTTTTGCTTTTGACAATTTGATCATAATGTGGACCTCTTTTGATTTGTCCTACTTAGATAAACGTGCAGTTTATGTACATCTAAGATATACATAAAATTTGGAAGGCAATTAAATTTGTGAACATTTGGGTCATTAAGTCTAATTGTTTTCTGCCCTTTTCTCTATCCATCTCATTTTCTGGGATACCCAATATGCATATATTAGAATGTTTGATGATGTCTTTATATCCCTTAGGATGTGTTCATTTCTTATTATTTTTCTGTTTGTCAGACCAGGTTATTCCTAATTAAGTTATTTTCAAGTTTGTTAATTCTTCCTCTGTATACTTATGTATTTCACCCCTGTTAATTTTTCATTTCAGTTTTAATTTTTTTATGTAGAACTTTTATTTGCTTTTCATAATATATAATTTCTTATTGATATTAGCTCATTGTGTTTTCTTTTTTTATTTTAAAAGTAAAAGAACAAAAACATTTTAACAAACAGACAACCATTTACCAAGTAGCACAAGAATAGTACAAGCAATACTGAATTACAGACAAGGTGACATGGAATTAACAATGGTTGTTGTATTACATATTGATAATTTAAAAGTGGTTACTCAGGAGAACAAATATAAACATTGTGAAACAAATGGAAACTGTTAAAATTAAAGAGCAACTGGGATGAGGGAAAAGAGAAAAGAAAGAAGGGGAAAACTATGTATATATGTATACACAGGATAGCTAATGTACTTGTATTACTGACATCACTTTATTTAACAGTTAATGATGAATTATTTGATCAATCTTGCATGTCTATATTTGTTTTCCTGAGTAACCACTTTGAAGTCATTGTGAGTTTTTATTCTATTTTCCTTAGTCTTTGTACATGGTTTCTTTTAGC